>JAJLUF010000110.1:0-30522 GCA_030569995.1 Lachancea cidri
AATGATTGATATCTTTGAATTAATTCAAAATTTTCAATTCTACCTCATCTACAAAAATTACGCCAAACAGTTCAAGTTGATTCAACATGACTTCCATGCTGTTAGAGGTCGAATCTATGGATTCCTTACCCTTTGTAAAGGATACTACTCCCTCTTTCGAGGGAAATGAGAAGATTATCGCACCTTCCATTGAAGAAGTAGACTCTAACCCAGAAGAACTCAGAAGCATTAGAGGAAAAGGCCGTTACTTCGGAGTCAATGATCCTGCTGATAGCATCGAAGAGCTAGAGCCCAAGTGTAACAACTGCGCTCAAAGAGGACACTTCAAGAGGAACTGTCCACATGTAATCTGCTCATATTGTGGCTCGATGGATGATCATTATTCGCAGCACTGTCCAAAGGCCATCAAATGCGCGAACTGTAATGAAAATGGTCACTACAGAAGCCAGTGCCCTCAAAAATGGAAGCGGATCTATTGTACGTTGTGCAACAGCAAAAAGCACTCGAGAAATCGTTGTCCGAGTATCTGGAGAAGCTATTTCCTCACGGAAGGTAACGCAAGAAGGGTACTGCCCATACATAAAATATTTTGCTACAACTGTGGAAGCAAAGGACATTTTGGAGATGATTGTTACTCTAGACGCTCTTCAAGAGTTCCTAACGACGACGGAAGTGCCTTTTCCGGTGATAACCTGCCCAAAAAGCTAAAGGTTGAGTATTATCGTCAACTGAATAAGAGCCGGCGCGAGATGAGCAGACTAGAACCCCTATACCCGATGGAGACAGATGATTATGACCCTTTCCAGGTTGACGACTATGAGTTCGACGATGCCTTTTACGATGATAACGCGAGTTCGAATAGCAACAAGAAAAGAAAGAAACGCACTAGAAATGATGCTAACACAAAATTTTATCCTCCCCCATACCAGAAGTCCAGATATGTGCCTGAACCTTCTTCAAAGGGAAACGTTCTGGCTCCCAAACCAAAAAGAAAGCATTCCTATTTTAGTGATCGTAACAGCTCGTCAAGAGGGAACAATCAGAGTCGCAACTACTAAGAGCGACATCCGAATATGTTCCTGTAATATACACATGCTTATAATTCATAAGGAACTCTTGATTGTACTCTAGTACCAGGGGGCGGGTTTATGATGGTAACACGCCAAATCGTGCTGCCATTTCCTCATGGGTTGTCCTGGAGATGGTGAAATATTTAGCATATTTCCCTGCCTAACGTAGAACGTCATTTATAGAACAGCACATTTTTATCAAAGTGTCAACCCTTCTGTTGGTAATCTCATGGCTGAAACTGATCATGGAAGCCGCTCTGAGAGTCGCTATATAGTATATCTAACTAACGTTGACGTTTTTACTCATGTACGATCAGTTCGGGCTGAAAAAAATAGTTTATATTTTTTGAAGAGAGAGGAGTGGATGCAGCCTTCTTCGCCATGCGAACAAACAGAAATTAATTAAAAAAGATGTGTTGCTGTTGTATATGCTGCACAGTTTCTGATCTGATTCTCTATATTGTTGCTATCATATTTCCTCCTATTGCAGTTCTTCTTAGAACAGGCTTCTATTCTTCTGATTTCCTGCTAAACGTGCTACTAACACTCCTAGGCTTCGTTCCAGGTCTGATCCATGCCATATATCTTATCACAGTCACAAGTCCCTTGAGAAGGGATCCTGAAACAAGATACTACTACCAGGCTGGTTGGAGCGACGGCCATAGACACGGTGCGGCCAACAGTCGAGAATCGAGCCCAAATCACAGTAGCAGCCGCGGCGTAGTGACAGAACAGCCATCAGCAGCCACGCCATTAATGGCTAGTTCTAGAAAAGATGGGAACTCCATTTCAGGCGCACCACCACCATACACTGAGACAGTATGATTTTGAACTATACATTTTTTCCTTTTGTAGCCTTCTACGTACTTAATTATTCTTCCTGGTCCTTTCTTCCTTAGCGTCTAGCTTTCTTAACTGGAGTCCATCCGTTTTTCTCCGGTAGTTTACGTTTCCTATCCTGAAAGTCTTCATCACGGTTAATAAGCAAAATTTGATCCACAAACTTGTCATTTTTATTTATGCGCAAGCAGTCTCGGAGCTCCATTTTACCGATCCTAGAATGTTTGTAAAACTCCCCATGCAATGCCAAAACCTCGCCAGTAACACATGTGGCAAAGGCTTCAAAAGATATATCCTTATCCTTTTCACAGTCCCCGCAATTTTCACATTCTTTAACCTCATTGATTACTATGGCAACGTCATTTATAAGGCCAATATGAAAATCAATCACTTTGAGCGCTGATGAACAATTTGCAAATAAGTTCCGACAATTCGTTATTTTGAATCTGTCAAATAGCAAGACCCCATGAGTATCGAATATTAAGCACAGAGAATCGTCGATCATGAAGAGTTTCTTGAAAGATGAAAAGTTTTGAAGCGTCCGTTGAATATAGCACATTGAATTGTCTTCTTGATTATCTTCAATAGTGGTAACTGAGTTGTGAAACGAATCCACTTTCATTAAGGGCTCATCGATGTACTTAGGCCTGAACGCAGTCAGCACTAGAAATTTATCAATTGAAACAATATCCATGTCTTTGTAGTTATCTGTTAGAAAAGAAGTTACGGTGTCATCGCCTTCATTACCCATATAATCTTGATCATTCCCACCTATATTTCCAGAGCGAGTTTTTACTATTCTGAAATCAACGGGACAAGTGTTTCTCCTGACGCTTCTAATAAACTTGTCAACAGAAGTATTCCCGTAATATGGAGCATCAATTGCTCTAGTTAAAATGTCCCTTCTGAGGGAATTGCTCCTTAAAATTTGATTTTGAGGTCTATCTCGCCTAGACTGGGGTCTCTCTCGACTTGGTTCAGTATCCATATCAGTAGATCCCTTTACCAGGCATCCCGTATCTGGACCATGAAACAGCTCGTAGATGTCGTCCTTGAGCTGGCCTTGTTTTTGTCTCCAAACCGAAAAAGCGTTCAAATCAGCTACTCCCATATTGATTACCAGGGAGTTCCATAGATTGGGGTCTGCGTCATGATCTATTGGACTCAAGGTATCATATTTGAGATACTCAAATATACTTTGGTTGTGGATATCTCGGCAAGCGGCGTTGAGGTCCCACACTTCTTCATATTTTGAGTCTATTACATGTTGTTTTAAAGCTATTATAGCAACGAAGAAGTCAACAAATAGCTTTGGGAGCCTAATTTTGTGAATGGTTAGCGGAGTTCTAGGAGCAATTGTAACCACACTGAACTTGTCTAGCGGATTTATGTGGAAGTTGGAAATATTTTTTTTAAGGTTGGTGTATACCGTTTCTTGAAAGCAAGGTGTCCTGCCATACCTTTTATGCACTCCCGATCTCATGTTAGAGTCTGCAGGAATCAGATAATAACAAATGTGTTTTAGTTTCGTCCTACCTGTGAATTTTGAATGCAAAAGAAATGAAGCCTCTTCTAGGGACTGCAAGTCTGTGTTCATTTGGTTATCTTCTTGATAGAACTCTTCTGGCGACGGAGCAGGTGTAAGCATATTCTCTACCTGGACGTAGTCACTGGGCAGATTAAGCACAAACATGTACAAATCCCCAAAACATGTGCAACAATACAAAAGACCATCACGGTACTCCAAACCAGCTATTGACATTTCCATAGTTAGCATATAGTTGTTAGTTAAAGGGATGCAGGAAAGAACAAAGTCCGGCTTGATTGTAATTGCATTTTCCAACTTATATTGGTAGTCTCTTATGATTTCTATGAAGCCGTTGGATTTTGCAATAAGCATGTAATCAGAAGAATCCATTAAGCTACTATTCAGGAACTCCGATGATACAGGTCTGCTATGCGGTTTCAAATAGCAGAATTTTTGAATGATGTTATTAGTCTCTGCTTTCGAGTTAATGACCGAAGGACGTACGCTCAAAGTGCCATTGATATACTCAAAAACCTTATATCCAGAAACTTCACCCTTGATATTGCATGGAGTAGATACCGCAAACCGGATCATATTGCCTTTTCACAAGGTGCTTGACTCTGCCTTATGCTTCACGATTAGAGTAATACCTATTCAAGGTGTACAGGATTCTGCGATGGACTGCACGCGAAATACTGAATAATCAACTCTTCATTTCCGTCCGAAAAGAACAAAGAAATGCGTCCAACAAGACAAATTTCAAAAGGGTTGCATGTCGCAATGAAAATCTGGAATGAGTCTGAGGTCATAGTTGATAGGAAGTCAAAGTTCCAAGGTAGATGCTGTTCAATTCGGGACCAGACGGAAATACCAGCGTTGCTGCAGCAATTAGTAGAGCACAATAAAGCCGTTTCGAAGGCGTCACATAAACATATGTATGCGTGGAGAACAGGTACTGTATCAGACGAAGAGGTGAAGAATACGAAGAAAAAGAAGGGCGAAGTCAAACAAGATTGTAAAGTGATTAATTTGCAACAAGGTTTCAGTGATTGTGGTGAAGCTGGCGCTGGCCAGCGATTGCTTACTTTGCTCGAACGGAGTAGCACCATTAATGTATTAGTTGTTGTTACAAGATGGTATGGCGGCACGCCTTTGGGCTCGAGCAGGTTTCGGCTTATCTCTACTGCTGCTGTAAAAAGTTTAAAATTGGGTAGCTTCTTGTCATAAATGTACTAACTTAAGCATATATACGAAATAATTCATAAAAGTCCTGCATCTAATATTATTGAAACTTCAAGTAGTACTTGGCGAATTAGACGACACCATACAATCTTAATGGACCATTCTCCAAACCTCTTTTTGTTATTTCCTCTGTCTCAGTATTAGTTAAATCGAAATCATATAAATGTTGAGCATCTTGAATTCTAGAAGGCTTCGAAGATGTCGTAACAGGGAGGACACCACGCTTCGACACCCAGCGCAGTATGATAATCGCTTCAGATTTCGAATACTTGTTGGCCAACTTTTCAATGTACTGATAAAACGAGTTAGAACTGACGTCGCTTGGCTTCTTCTGCAAAGGTCCTAATGATGCATAAGCTTCCAACAGAATGTCATTTTCCTTACAGAAGTTGTAAATCCCAGGCGTTTGGTCCTGTAAGAGGGGAGAAAATTCAATTTGGTTCACTTGAGGTTTTATAGTTGCAATCTTCAGAATTCTTTCCAAATCCTCCGTTCCAAAGTTCGAGACACCGATGTTCTTGGCCTTACCTGACTTGTAAAGTTCTTCCATATACTTCCATGCTTGTTCAAGTGTAAAACCATTCTTTTCCTCAGTTATTTGCGGGGTATGAAGAAGGTAAAGATCAACATAGTCGAGCCCTAATCTCTTCAGGCTAGTGTTAAGTCCAACAACTGGGTTTTCAGAAATTGAGTACTTATCAGTGATGAAGATTTCATCCCTGCGTCTTCCAGCCTCCTTCAATGCCTCCCTCAATTCGGGATATGTCCGATACATCTCCGCAGCATCGATATGAACGATTCCTGGCAAGGTAAGAGCGTACTTGATCTGTGCAACTAGTTGATCAGAGAAATTGGCATCGGTTTCCTCTTTTTTAAACCATCTAGTACCTGTCCCAATCACTGCAACAGCAGGCACTTTATTTCCGTTGTTTAAGGTAAAATACTCTTGTTTGAATGGCATATCTTCTGGTAGTGAATTGTTACAGTTACTGCTGACTTGTATGGATTAGATTAAACTTGACGATATCTGAGAATTTCAGCTAGCTTTAATACGTTTTGTCCCTCTTTGTAATCTTTTGCGGTACTGCCTGCCAACTTGTGTAACCCCCTTCACAGAGCAAGAATCTTGCCAATACGTCAATAACAAATTTTTTCTTTAAAAAATTAGATGTTTGCTCGAGACCTTAATAATATGATGTCTTAATTGAAAAATACCGCCTCAATTATAGCAATTCAAATATCAAGGAAAATACACAGTCGCAATCTGTAAACTATTTGTCAGCGGCTTGTGCCAAGGAATATATAAATGGCTATTCTAAGTTTGGAGGAGGCAACGTTCCTTAAACGTACTTGTACGGATTAAGAATAGAGTTAGGATCATAATGTGCCTTTAAATCTTTGATCATTTTGATCTCTTGCTCACTTTTGGAATAGCCGATGTAGTTCTTTTTCTGGAACCCAAGACCGTGCTCTGCGCTGATAGAGCCATTCTTGGAGGAAACAAACTCGTAGACAAATGGCTCTAAGGCTTTTTCGACATTTTTGGTGTATTCTCTCACCGCGACATTCAGGTGTAGATTACCATCACCGACATGTCCATAACCAACTGCACTGATCACAGGTTTTGTAACATTATCAGCGCTCAGTAACCCGTTTTCGTTTAACCTTGCATTTGCGGCTTCGACAAGAGAGTACAGATCCTTCAATGGAAGAGAAACATCATATTTATAAACACCACCACCAGCTTGACTGGCTTCAGGAACCATTTCTCTCCATTGCCATAGGTTGCGCAACTCTGTCTCGTCCTGTGCGACTACACCATCAAGGACAAGGCCATCCTCCATTGACTTTTCTAAGAAGGCTTCCAATTTTGCATCATCGTGCTCTTTATTAGAGCCTGAGGTTTCAATTAAAATGTAAAAAGGGTATTCTTCTTCGAGCGGATGAGCTACATCTTTCAAGTGCAATCTTGTTAGTCTTTGAGAGTTGCAATCCATAAATTCAAAAGCAGACAAAATCTCAGATAATTCTTGTTTAGCTCTAACAAAGACTTTCTGGACGGCCTCGTAGTTCTCAACACCTAAGAAACTCACATTGAAAGCCTTGGGGCGGGGTGGAGTCAAAATGGATACACCTGTGATAACACCAATGGTACCCTCTGATCCGATAAATAACTGCTTTAGATCGTAGCCAGTGTTGTCCTTTCTTAACGAGTGCATACTGTCCATTATTTCACCATTTGGGAGGACAACTTCCAACCCCAGAACTGTACCATGCAAAGAGCCGTAGCGTAGGAGTCTTAATCCACCTGCATTTGTAGCCACGACACCACCAACGTGGCAAGATCCTTTAGCACCCAGATCTAGTGGAAAGATGTAGCCATGGTCCGCGAGATAAGCATCAGCATTTTCCAAAATTACGCCGGCATCGCACTTTAAGATACCGCTTACAGGGTCAAAATCTCTGATTTTGTTAAGTTGGGTCAAACTCAAGACGATCTCGTCGAAAACAGGTATAGACCCGCCCACTAGACCTGTATTACCACCTTGAGGGACGACAGCGAGGCTTTTTTCATTGCAATACTTCAAGATCTTGGAAACCTGTTCCACTGTTTTTGGTCTCAACACCAACTTAGATTGGCCTCTATACTTTCTCATCCAATCCTCATTAAATAAAGCTAAATCTTCGTCATTAGTAGAGTACAAAACCTCTTGTTCTGACAAGATACTCTTGAAAAAAGACATATCCTCTGAACTTAGTTCCTTAAACTGAGAGAAACGTGTAACATTAGGATATGATTCTGCTGTTAATTTCGGTAAAGCCTTGGTAGAATAATGATTGTAGTGTGTCTTAACGTTGGCTGTAGTCAAAAAACCACTCAAGGGCTGGCGAGTAGTCGATGTGATTCGACGAAGACACACCGCGGCAGCTCTCTGGTGTGCGTGAAGCGATAGTTTTAACATCTCAGGGAAAATGACTTCACGTCTATCGAATTGATTCTCTTGAAGTGTTGGAATGATTAAGTTTTGATTTTGAACGTCACGCTTATCGACAAATTTTCACTGAAAAAAAATTGACATTGCAATGCTCATATTGAACTTTTTAGACCGTTAGTATCGGTGACCTACGAACGTGTCTGTACCTTGAGGGTCTGGAACTCTGACTGTAGTGTCTGAAATGTGCAGCTACTCGACCCGAGAGCACTCCTAAGAGCATTCCTTAGACGCCATACCCTATAGCGTGCTAAGCGGAATTATTTAAGCAATATCGTTCTGGCTGCATTGAAATACCGCGTCAACGCCAAGAGCAGTAGGAGACTGTGAGGGTCTAACAAACAAGGATAAATAAATTTCAAGCTGTGGCTTCGTCTCTCTTAGGCAACTCCTTTGATCACCACGATTAATCAATGGCCTTTGAAACACGCATCTGCTAGCTATTGGTAATATTGTGGGTAAAATGCCTTTTCACGTTTAAAAGGCGAATTGTAGATTAGCGACTTGCTGATTGGCGAGTTGCTCATTAGCGACTTTTTGCTTTAATTAATACCTTGGTGGCTCCTGCTAAAATTATATATTTCCTCTTCTCAACTCGTAATTATGCCATAAAACCACACCTCGGCATTGGCAGCAGCAGGTACCTTGTCGGGAAGGCCGTTTGGTGGCCGCACCCTGGGATGATCGCCTTGGTAAGAAGTTATGTTTTCCTTGCGTTTTCTCTTGCCTTTTACCTCTATGCCAACTCCGAATTTCGCGCTTGTCATAAAGAAACCGCAGAGTAACTTGCCATCACCAATGGGGAGCTATGACAAACACTGAGTCAGAAACTCTATTCAGTGAGTGGCAATGAGAGGAAATTTGAAAAGAATTTTGTTCAATTTTTTTTCACTCACACTAGCGTCATCAAATCGAGGAAAGTTAAATGAGGTGACTGTTTTCAACATTATCGAAGAAAAGCATGCAAATGCATTGAAAGACTTCGTCACTATGGATAGTACAGCATTACTAGGGATTGCATACAAAAAAAAATACAGTGTCCTCAATATTTTTGTAACTTGGCTCTCAGGGATGCTTTTCAACATGCTTAAAACGGTGAACACACAACAAAACGTAAATATGATATCAATTAAAAACCTTGAGTTTTAAAAAAGTATCTCACATTTTATGAAAGATCATTAACCTCATATATAAGATAAAATGTGTATATTCAGTCTATCAGGATTATCAAACGAAACAGCGTCAGAATGGTACAAAACGATTTTATTAAAATATTGACTTTACGCTTCAGCGGACTCGAAAGCTAGAGAAATACAGAGCTTAAACAACAATACGAAAGGTCTAAAAACTTGGCTCCTATCTAATTACCTCGAAATTACACTCTACTCTGTGACCCTGACAAAAGCAAACAAGCAAACAACCAAGCAACCACTAGCACTGGCAATAAATTCAAGTTATGGAGGATATTGTTAAGCCTGTTTTTGTACCGTCATTGATGGTTAACAAGGATATATGATAGAATAAAATACTGGATTATAGGCATTTATAGTAGCAACCACCATTGTTTAGTGCAGCAATCCATAAATTGGCACAGCATATATACAAACGCACTGCATGGACTTACCATTCAAGATCGTACGAAACGAATCCGACGAGGGGGGAGAAAGAAAAACCTTTGGAATGAGTTGAGTTTAAGCTTGATGAGAGCTTTTAGACACCTAATTGCATCGCAAGTTTAAGAACTCCCGCAAGAAAGTCTTAAAATGTCTGCCCCAGCTGTTGCTCATGATGCCGCATGTATTTTTTGCAAAATCATCAAGGGTATGTAATACACTCAACTAATTACATTGACTGAGTACTAACTATCAGAGTAGGTGAAATTCCCTCTTTCAAGTTGATTGAAACGGCTCACTCCTTTTCGTTTTTGGACATTCAGCCCACTGCCGAGGCCCACACACTGATCATCCCCAAATACCACGGTGCTAAGCTGCACAATCTGCCAGATGAGTTTTTAGCAGATATTTTGCCAGTCACTAAGAGATTGGTCAAGGCCATTGGCTTCGACGAGGACGGTCCAGAAGGCGAGGGCTACAACATTCTTCAAAACAACGGAAGAATAGCTCACCAGGTTGTGGATCATGTGCATTTCCATTTGATTCCAAAGAGAAACGATAAAACAGGGCTCATCGTTGGTTGGCCTACTGAAGATACCGACTTCGAGAAATTGGGTGAATTACACAAGAAGATAGTTGCTAATTTAGACAAGCAGTAGCTTTTCACTGCTCTTAGAAGTAGCTACGTATCATAGCGAATTTAATGCAGCTTTTTTTTCATGACAACAAAAAAACAGATCTCGCAGGAGATGCATAATCATTAGAGAGCACGCTGGCCTTTCTACCGGTAAAACTTTGCGCGGGTGGTGCATTTAATTCGGTAGCGGGCTAATTGGATAGTATTAGAACTTCATCAATAATAAATGCATCACTATCCACGTAATGCGGTATTCAAGGTTATAGAAGGATCTCGGTGGCAAAAAGATTAAGTTACACCCCTTTGCCACCGGATCAACCAACCAACCGCTAGGAATACAGATATGGTTGAAAACAAGAAGACATTATTAGATGGCTCTGGTGCTGTCAAAGGTGACGATGATGCGACAGCTACTGCTATTTTGAGAAGAAAGAAGAAGGATAACTGCTTAATGGTAGATGATGCCATTAACGATGATAACTCAGTTATCGCCATCAATTCAAACACCATGGATTTACTACAGCTGTTCCGTGGTGACACAGTCTTAGTTAAGGGTAAAAAGAGAAAGGATACTGTTTTGATTGTTCTTATCGATGACGAGCTCGAGAATGGTGTTTGCAGGATCAACCGTGTCGTCCGTAATAACTTGCGTGTTAGATTGGGTGATTTGGTTACAGTTCATCCTTGCCCTGATATCAAGTATGCTTCTAGAATCTCTGTGCTTCCAATTGCCGATACAGTTGAAGGTTTGACTGGAAGTCTCTTCGATGTCTACTTGAAGCCATATTTCGTTGAAGCTTACAGGCCTGTCAGAAAAGGTGATCACTTTGTTGTAAGAGGTGGTATGAGACAGGTTGAGTTCAAGGTTGTAGATGTGGAGCCAGAAGATTATGCTGTCGTTGCTCAAGATACAGTTATTCACTCTGAGGGTGAACCAATCAACAGAGAAGACGAAGAAAATAATATAAATGAAGTTGGTTACGATGACATCGGTGGTTGTCGCAAGCAGATGGCACAAATCAGGGAATTGGTTGAATTGCCTCTGAGACACCCTCAACTTTTCAAGGCTATCGGTATCAAGCCACCAAAGGGTATCTTGATGTATGGTCCTCCAGGTACAGGTAAGACCTTGATGGCAAGAGCTGTTGCTAATGAGACTGGTGCATTTTTCTTTTTGATCAATGGCCCAGAAGTTATGTCAAAGATGGCAGGTGAATCTGAGTCGAATTTGAGAAAGGCATTCGAGGAGGCTGAAAAAAATGCTCCCGCCATTATTTTCATTGATGAAATCGATTCTATCGCTCCAAAGCGTGATAAGACCAACGGTGAAGTCGAAAGAAGAGTGGTTTCTCAACTTTTGACACTAATGGACGGTATGAAAGCCAGATCGAACGTTGTCGTTATCGCCGCCACGAACAGACCAAACTCCATCGATCCTGCTTTGAGAAGATTTGGTAGATTCGATCGTGAAGTTGACATCGGTATTCCTGATGCCACTGGTAGATTGGAGGTTCTTCGTATTCACACAAAGAATATGAAGTTGGGAGACGATGTTGACTTGGAAGCACTTGCTGCTGAAACACATGGTTACGTTGGTGCCGATATTGCTTCTTTGTGTTCTGAGGCCGCTATGCAACAAATTCGTGAGAAGATGGATCTGATCGACTTGGATGAAGACGAAATTGACGCAGAAGTATTGGACTCTCTAGGTGTTACCATGGATAACTTTAGATTTGCCTTGGGCAATTCGAACCCATCTGCCTTGCGTGAAACTGTTGTTGAAAGCGTTAACGTTACTTGGGATGACATTGGTGGCCTTGATGAAATCAAAGAGGAGCTTAAGGAAACTGTGGAATATCCTGTTTTGCATCCAGATCAGTATACCAAGTTTGGATTGTCTCCTTCAAAAGGTGTTCTATTTTACGGGCCTCCAGGTACTGGTAAAACTTTGTTAGCCAAAGCTGTGGCTACCGAAGTTTCTGCCAATTTCATTTCAGTTAAGGGCCCAGAGTTGCTAAGTATGTGGTACGGTGAATCAGAGTCCAACATTCGTGACATTTTCGACAAAGCGAGAGCAGCCGCTCCAACTGTTGTCTTCTTGGACGAACTGGACTCAATTGCCAAAGCTAGAGGTGGCTCCTTGGGTGATGCCGGGGGTGCCTCCGACAGGGTGGTCAACCAGCTGTTGACGGAAATGGATGGTATGAACGCCAAGAAAAACGTTTTCGTAATCGGTGCTACTAATAGGCCAGACCAAATTGACCCTGCTATCTTAAGACCTGGTAGATTAGATCAGTTGATTTATGTTCCACTACCAGATGAAATGGCTAGATTATCAATTCTAAATGCCCAATTAAGAAAGACTCCTTTGGAGCCAGGTCTAGAATTAACTTCTATTGCTAAAGCTACTCAAGGTTTCTCAGGTGCAGATCTGCTATACATTGTCCAAAGAGCTGCCAAATTTGCTATTAAAGACTCTATCGAAGCACAGAGGCGTGCTGAAATTGAGCGCGAGGCTAAGGTGAAGACCGAGGATGTAGAAATGGCCGACAGCGACCAAAATGCAGCAGCTGAAGAAGAAGAAGAAGAAGTTGAGGATGCGGTGCCATATATAACAAAGGAACACTTTGCTGAAGCTATGAAAACAGCCAAGCGTTCCGTTTCTGACGCTGAACTACGTCGGTATGAAGCTTATTCTCAACAAATGAAGGCTTCAAGAGGCCAATTTGGCAACTTTAGCTTTGAGGATGCTCCTACTGGCGAGGCTGCCTCAAGCGCTGCTCAAGGGTCTGGTGCAGCCTTCGGAGAAGCGGCAGATGAAGATGACGATTTGTACAACTGAAAAGTATGGCTCTTGTTGGTTTTGTGTAATAGAGCAAATTTATAGTCTTTAAAAAATATTACTGATATACCTCCTGTTATTGTCCCACTGTTTTCTATGATGGATATTTGAATGTAGGACAAGTAATATAATAATAACCCAGAGATGAAATAATGTTACATTATATATCGGTTCAATGATACAATAAACTAAAGTCTGGTGTTGAGCAAAATTTTTTGATGTTTTCTTCATATGCAATTTGATTCACCTCTAATCCTCCAGGTGAACCACAGTCCCTTTTAAATTTCTTCCAACTACTTGAAGATAGAAGCCCAGTTTGATCTTAATCCAAATTTCCCTGAATTGGATGACACATTATTTACTGGCTTTGACAATCCTGTTTTCAAAATTATTGGCCTTACCATGCCGTCATTCTTATTTCTTACTGATGTATGATTAGCCGTTTCCCCATTTGTTTTCCCCACACAGCTTTGCTGGAGAGGGCGAGAAGAGGACGATTTTGAGAGGGAAGAGGAAGATCCGACGTGGGTGTCATTGTAGCTTTCCTCTTCCTTGATGCAGTAAATATTTTGTGACAGCTGGCTCGTTTTTGGCGTCTTTCTAGAATCTATGGTCGATATGGTAGACATAGTGGCACTAGAAACCAGTGATGGAATTGACATGCTGCTCGAGGAGCGTGAATGGGACTCCTCGTAAATTTGGTTCCGCGCGCGACTCTGCAGTGGAGAATTGAAAAATAGCAGGTCTTGTTTCTGCGACGACAAATCGTCTTTGATAGGTTTCAGAAATGGTGCTAAACAGGTCGTCAGATCCATCGTTGAAAACTGGAGGTTCCAATCAAAATATTCGAGTAATTCCCTTTCAATGGTGTTGACTTCGTGTATATCCAACAACCCATCCGTGTAAGAGGCCCAGTGCTTGTTTAATGGCGAAGAATCGTTCAGGTTCTTAGCTGCGAGGATCAGGCAGCCTAGAAATATCCTGTGTCTCGTCGTTTCGATCCCATACACAGACGCCGGAATGATTGATCTCAACCGGGTCAAGTAGACAGCTGTGGACATCAAAGTCGGCGTTTGGACATTTGAACGTGTGATTAGGCCTCTGATGAAATCCACCAACGAAACCTTCGATACTGCTCCTCTTTCACGCACCTGAATGATCGACGCAGTAGTCGAAGCCAAGAAATACACCATTTCCACCGAAACTCGTTTTTTGTTGAAGTGTTGCAGTGCTTCAAAATCAGACATTCTTGTACAAGCAACCTAAGCTATCACTGCGATCACTTCAATAACTGTAGCTTGAAGACTGAAGCAAATTTGTTATTCTTAAGATTCTATAATAAATACTCAAAAACCACACGATGTCAATCACAACATAGGCAGCACCTTTTTCGGCTAGCCCCACGTCTCATCATTAAATAATTTCGTGGAACCAGCAGCCTCAAACTCATGAATTTCGCGTAATAGCGCATTATTAAAATTCTTAACCAGCCGAAAAAGGAAGGAATATTATCATGAAATTTCGCGTTGTGCCCAGCCTTTTTAAAATAGTTAGTTGGAATCAGTTGAAGAACAAAGCTAAATCAGTAAAAAGATCAGAATAATATCGGGATATGCTCAACGAGCTCACATCTAACAACCGTCACTATAAATTTACATATCTTGTCCTTATAAAGCAGAAGCAATTGCGTCAATGGCCTTCTCATCTGGGTAGTAAAAGAAAGCTAAAGCGATCAGGAGGTACATGGCGATAGACATAACCCCTTCAAGCCAGTTGGACTCACCATCAAGAATAAGATAGTTCGACAAGAATACTGCAATGAACAAAGTAGCCGTTTCGAATTGAGAAAAATTCAAAGTCATTGGAACACCTATGGCCCAGCCCACTAGCACCATGAAGGGTGTGACGAACAGGGATATCTGTAGCGAGGAGCCGATAGCGACACTAAGCGCAAGGTCCATTTTATTTTTCGTAGCGACGATGACTGAGGTGACATGCTCCGCGGCGTTGCCTACAATTGGAATCACAATCAAACCAATGAAAGTCTTGGACAAACCGGAGCTAGCGACGATGTCGTCGATGCTACCTACCAAAAAGTCAGCACAAATTGACACCAGGACAGTAGTAGCGAACAAGAAGGTCAACGAAGACTTAACAGACAGGTGTTTCTGAGACTTACTACTTTCAACGGCATTTTCTGTTTCAACAGCTTGCTGTTCGAAGAGGCGACGGTGTGTGCGCAATTGGAACACTAGGAAGAATACGTAAACACCTAAAAGCACAATGGACGTGCTTCTTGATAGGTTAAGAATCTTTTGGTTGATCAATAAATCTTGTTTCTCGTTATCATCAGGTAAAGAGGCTCTGAAGGCAGCAGGGATAAGCAGCGAGGCACACGATATCGCTAGCAGTGACGACATTGTCTGAGCTGCTGTCTGGTTAAACGACTGCTGCACTCTGTTGTAGCCACCAGCCACAAAGCAGAACCCTAAGACGAGCAGCAAGTTTGAAAGAAGACTACCCAGCATAGACGCCTGAACAATTCTCACTTGCCCATCCTTCAATGCGATGATTGAAACTATCAGCTCAACCGCGTTACCGAGGGTAGCGTTCAACAAACCTCCCAGAGTGCTTCCAGCTTTCTCGGCTAGCTGTTCAGTGGCAAACGCCAAGATCGCTGCCAATGGAATAATGGCCAAAAAGTTGAGAACGAAGATCCACGTAGACGATAGGCCTCCGTATCCGAATATCAAACCAAGCGGAACGAACGCTAGCAAAACATTCACGGGGGAAGATAAAGTCACAATTTTCAAGTCCTCCCAGGCTGATTGGAGCCACGTCCGGGCTTTACTATTTCCCACATGGGACAGCAAAGGTGTGTTGACATTCATTGTTGCTTAGAAACAAATAGTTGGTTTCTGTATTGTTTCCTGTTGCGAGGTGTAAAAAAACGAAGATGGTCTCTTTGAGTCTGGGAAACTGGGAAACTACGAAACTTGTTTAAACGGAACTGAATGTAAATCCTACTTAATTTGAGAGTCAAATTATCTCGGATAATCTGGCTTTGTAGATTTTCAGTTACTTGCTGAAGGGATTTATTGCGTTTTTAAGCGTTGAGAGCCCATTTTGAACTTCCTTTTCCGCAACGGAAAAAATAATACTCGAAGCCGAAAAATTACGCAAGATGAATAAGATAAGGTTAAAGCTTGATAGAGCAGTGGAAATGCTACATAATCTTAATGCTTGATTGTAGCTATGATGGCAGAAGTGAACACCAATGTAGCCCAGAGAGTCACACCGATAAGGATAAAACTCTGATGCGTGGCGAGTGAGCGCCAAGAAGACATGAACTTCCTAAATATATGTAGGATTTTGAATTCATTATCATTATCAGTAGTCAGCATATCCTGGGTATATATGGAGTTTACCACGAAAAGTTGGTTTGATGTGATGTACTGTAAGCTCTGAGGCTGGGACGAATGTGCATTCAGGTCCAAGTTGCTGTTCGTTTTAGTGACTGAGTCACACGAGTCAGATGCATCGTCTTTCCAAAAGAAAAGCAGCAGGTGGACGAGGAAATTCAGAATTGTAAAAGGAACAGCCATTGCGAGTAAGAAGAATGGGAAGGTCCTGCATCCGAAGTAGATGACTGCTTGGGTGAACAAATCGTCGTGACCCGGAACGTATATGAAGTACATGGAAGCAAGTAGGGATTGGCCAACTGTGAGCATAATGTTACTGGCGATGACGAGGTTTGCAAAGAATAGTTGACACAGGAAACTGCGAACTGAGGTGAGCTCTGGGAAATATTTAGTGTTCCCTGTGTAAAGCCCGTTACGCCTGATGCGCGAATGAGCAACAGAACCGTCTGCTTCCACATCCCTCAAAAAGGACATGGAATTGTCATTAAAATTCACGACCACAGTACTTTCAAGGGCGTCATCGGGCTTGATGCTGCCGTAAGTAACATCTGAGGCAGAGCCAGGCACCGCTAGGGACATCGACAACGGCAGTGGTTCTGAGGTATCGTGGCAATAGACATTTTCCGAGATATGAGAGGATTTGCGCTTAACGTCGATACATTTGGAAAGGGTAATGTCTGTTCTGGCGGAGTCCTGCTCCTCCTGACGTTGCTGTAATTCCAATTGTCGTTTGGCAGATTCTGGGGAAGGAATTTCTTCGTATGCGTACATGCTTTCCAAGAGGCACATAAGAAGTTCGCAGAGGGACCACGAGATCCCGAACACGCACGACTGCTTGGGAATGATATGCCATGTGGTGTCATTGATGGATTTGGAAGCAGAAGTATGCACGTCCTGAACCTGCGGGTATGCGAGACAGAAGATAATCAGCAAGCAGAACCAGTCGTTGACAGGGAAATCAACGAAGATACCCATGAGGACAAAGCGAGGACTGAGGTTGAAGAGGAAGTTTTTGATAAAATAAAGGCAGAAGGGCGAGAAGAAGCCAAGCAATGCGGTCCGGAAGTAATCCTGGCTATTGGGTTTGAACATGGATGGGTCTTGGTACTGGGAGATGAGCAATTGCGCGAGCCCATATGCTAGCGAGAAGAGGGCGCAAATGTTTAGGAGGGTCAAGAGGCTAACGTACGTCTTGCTTGAACATACCAGAGGCATGAAGAACGACGACACGTAGCTGATGCGAGCCATGATTGCTGCGACCAAGAGTGAGGTGAATCTGAGATATAGATATACGATGTATAGGGGCAGTGAAATAAAATGAGATCGGTTTTTTTTTTTTTTATTTTATTTTTCAATCGTGGTAGAGCTCGGACGTAGCAGGTGAGAAACTTAAACATACAGAAAGATAACGATTTTGCAGCAACCATAGCCAGTGGAGACCGGGTTGCACGTTATACTTTATACGTTGAACATGGCGACGCGTCGTTCCAAGAAAGCATTAATTATTATTAGCAAAGTATGTGTATATAAATACAGTCCGTAATCAGAAGATACTGCGGAGAAAATCCGGTATATGCGCTCGCTCATCGAGCATCCCAGTAGTAATAGTAGTAGTGTTACAGGATGAAAAGGCAGTAGTCGCGAAGCGACTACAGCTTTTCGAGGTGGAAAACACGCACAAACTCATTGGCAGAAGGGTTATCGCTGCTTCTGCGCATACGAGGGTGCGGCTTGTGGTTTTCCACAAGTTTCAGCAGCGATGGCACTGCATCTGATTTCTTGGCGTGACGGCACTTGCCGACACGCTTGGGGGCAGGAGAAGCCGCTACTGGTTCACGAGCTTCGTTGAGACACCGATTGCGAAAGAACTCCACCTCTTTCTTGATGAGATTGTTTTCGACAGCCAGTCGCGAGTCCCACGCTGTACGGTTTTCCAGCCGCGACAGCTGAGCCTGTAGCGACCAGTGCGAGATCGCGGTAAGAGACCGGTTCAACAGCAAAACCAGCTTAGCTTTGTCGATGGGCGCGTCGCGCCCGGACCGCTCAAGGTCGCCGATGGCCTCCATGATGGCCACCTCCAGGCTGCGTGTACTCTCAAGGTGGTCAGAGTCAGGCTTGCTGGGCGGGTTCGCGGGCGGGTTCGCGGACGGCGGCTCCTCCGGCGTGATGGCCTGGATAGACGCGCTCTTGCGTGTGCTCGTCATACGGGGGCGGGGCGGGGCGAGGCGGGACGGGGTAGCTTACTGAGCAGCAGAAATGAACGCGACGCAGACGCTCTCTTGAAACACTCCAAAGAGTCTTGGATTTTTTTTTTCAAATGCTGTACTGCTCTCCAGATACACAGCAGAGCGTGGTCAGTGTGTAAAAACGCCGATGACGATCATGTTCTTTTTGTTCGTTTTAGTATTGCGTTTAAATACCGTGGTTGGCTCTGCCCGTTCGGAAGCTTGCGCGCTGCAACCTGTGGTCCTTGCAGACCCGCGATGGAACTCTGCGCACGTTCTGCCGGCCGCGACCTTCTCTGGGTTCCGTAAGGAACTGCGCTAGCCTGGCAGTGCCAGGTTTCCCCGTTGACGGGGAAACCGGGCAGGCATCGCTACGCGCTGTACTGCGTACAGGAACGGCTGTTGCTGTGGGATGCAACGCGGTAAGCACGGGCGGAGGCAGAGCGCACGCAGAGCGCACGCAGAGAGCGCGTAGCGCAAATGCACAGGCTAGGCTAAGCCAGCGTCGGCTGCACTGGCAAATTCTACACGACGCGACACCACACAGCACTGAATGGTGGCGGGCCGGTCCCTGTTAGATAGCCTAATATGCGAAAAATCGTGTATTTCAGTACACGTGATCGTACGTAGTATGTTATGTAAGGGCGAACTGGGCAAATTAAACAATTGCAACTGGCAAACTGCTAACAGCAGGCTTAGTCAAATAGACCGAATCCCATGTCGTCATCAGATTCCTCAGCAGCTTCCTCAGGAGCTTCTTCTTCAGCGGCAGCGTCACCAGAGGCAGCAGCAGCAGATCCAGCAGCAGCTGGTGCGGAAGCACCAGCGGCGTGGAAACCAGATAGGATTTCCTTGAGGTCCTTACCTTCCAAGGCCTTGGAGAAAGTCTCAGCCCAGATCTGTAACTAGTTAGTATTCCAATTGAGGTTTCGGGTTCGGGCTTTCAGCTTCTTTTTTTGTCGTAACATACGTTGTCAATGGAAGCACCAGCGGCCTTGGTCAAAGCAGTCAAGTTGTCTGCTGAGACGTCCAAACCGGCATCGGCGAGAATCAAAGTTGCGTAAGAGATCACAGCTTCAGACATTGTGTAGTTGATTCGTTCGTTCGTTCGTGTTGATGGATAGATAGGTTGGTGTTGGTAAAGTTGCACATCTGCAACGCTGGGGCTACGCTGGCGAAGCGGCGAGCGGTGTGTGTGGGTGGCGAGGAAACGCAGCTGCGGATCTTTTTGCGTCCAGAGAGGCCCGCGGGAAGTGTTGTGAAGTTGCGTCGTTGTGGGGCTCGGAGGGGGAAAGGCACTTTTGCCTCGGGGAGTGTGGGTGTTATGATTGTCGAAAACCGGTTTGCAGAGCGGATGTGTGGGTTCGAACACGGAAAGCGTTTGACTGCTCTGGTAATGCACGGGTGGAAACAAGCACGTGACGCAACGTAGGGATTCGCTCGGCACGTGACCGCGTCTGAATAGTGTTATCTTAACATGTATGTAGCATGTTGATGAGGCTAACGAATATAAAACGAGACATAAATGATACTGAAATGAGACTAGTGGCTTCTAGTTGACCAAATGGGACGCCGCGTCGGATTTCTGTCGCAACAACCCAAAAATCCTTTTCCCCACCCTCTACTTGGAAATGTTCTTGAGCTTCTCCTCCAGGTGGTCGATCTTCTTCTGTTGTTGCTTCAACTGTTCCTTCAAATGCGCTAGTTGGTCCTTTTCATGTTTTTTGATAAAGAAATCTTCCTGTGCACGCTCCCTTTTAACAAAAGTATCTTCAGAGGATGAGACTCTAGGAACACCAGCGATGCCTTCTGAATAAAATCTGGACGCGACACCAGGTTGTAAACGCATTGCCTGCTTCAAACTAGAACGAGCCAACATTTTCTTGTGTGTTTAGTGGTTTAATTGATGAATTAATGATAGCTTTTAGGCTATGTTAATGGATTTTGTAGAAGTTAAAGGGGTGCCCGCGGGCCCATGCGCGTGGAAAAATGATGGGGCAGCTTTAAGTTGCGCGGGGTGAAACTAAGCGCGCTGATTGGCTGGAGCCGCCGAGGCCACGTGACAAAACTCGGATCGATGGAGCACGTGATGTGCACGTGATAAGAGGACGCACGTGACTTATAACTATCACGTGCAAACATCTATAGGTGGGCAAACTCATCGCTCTCATCCACTTCCACTTCTATCCCACCAAGTATGTCCCTTGCCCGCACAGATACTGTCACGAATAGTACAGAATTGGTAGATTTCAGTCCACCACAGCAGCTAAAACTCTCCGGTGGCCACGAGAATGCTGTTCTCGCGTGCGCGTATGCAAACTCCGGCTCAACTGTTGTATCTGGTGGTCTCGACCCGTACCTCTGTATATGGGACCTTACTACTGGCAACAACTACGTGATTGACAACCCTGGCCGCAATGCTGCTGCCACAACTACACTACAAGTCCTTGATAAAACATGCGCCACTGGTTCAGCGGACGCACACTTGACACTTCTCGACCTTGAAACCGGCATCTCGCTCAGACGCTACACCGGCCACACGCGGGCCGTGAATCAGGTACAGCGTTTCAATTCCCAGCAGCAACTTGCATCTGTTAGCGATGACGGTAGCGTAAATCTGTGGGATGTGGCTTCCAAGAAACCCGTATGGAGTGTCGCCACGCCGTTCCCACTCTTCTCGCTAGCCACCACTGGCGATCACCTCGTGTACGCAACGGGACTTGAACCCATCATCCGTGTCTATGACACACGTAACTCCTCGGGCGCTGAACTCTTTAGTTGGTCTACCGAACACTCAGACTCTATTTGCTCCATTGATATAGCACCAAACGGCAAGCTTTGTTCGTTAGGATTTGACAATCAAGTGCACTTTTACGATGCGCCAATCCACTCCTCACGAGATTCTAGGCTACTTGGATCCTTAACAGCCTCAGAGGATAGCGCCAATGAAGAAAAATATCTCGTACGATGCAAATTTATTAACAACGATAGATACGTGATAACACAGGGTGCAGTATATGATGTCACGTCTCGTCTCAAGGTTCTCGATTACCAGGGCTCTCTGCATCAACAGATCATAGACATGGACTACGATGCGCCCAGCAATACCATCGTCATGGGTTCAAGCGACGGCTCGCTTCTAGTGACCCAACTGTAGAATAAAAGATATTCACCATCTATATTAGAAATAAACAAGTTTAAAAAATTAAGAATTACCAACAAGATTTGAATTCGGTCCTTTGTGAACAGTGTGCTTTATTTATCTCTCTCTTCTTGGTCCTGCATGTAATCGATTCCCGGAAAGATTCCACCGACCCTCTTATAATTTAAAAAAGAGCATATTGTGTTAAATCTTGTCTTGTTCTTAATGGAGCAGGTTTGCCCTACGTTCCAACTATTCGGATGTCTTTGCCTTCTTGTTAGCTGGTTCGACAATGTCAATAGATTTGAAATCCTCATCATTCCCAGTGGCCATGCTCTGCAATTGAGGAGTCGACACTTCAGCGTGGAACTCCTTAATAATGGAATCCACATCGTCGATATTCAAAGGTCTGATGTCACCAAGCTTCTTAATCTTGGTAGTAACCGCCTTACATTGCGCATCTGTCAAGTTCAAGTTCAATTGGTCAACTCTTGACTTGATGGCGTTCCATCCTGTTAGCCTATTGGCGAAATGGATATATCTCTTCAAACCGAAATCGTGAGGGTCTAGAATTTCGTAGGTGGATGGATTGGCTAGAATAGCCTTAGCATGGATACCAGCCTTATGAGTGAATGCACAGAACCCTGTGATGGGGTTGTTGAAAGGAATGTTAACTTCGACTGCCTCGGCAACCAGATTTTCGACATCTCTGATCTTATGCAACTTGTACTTAGACTTAACGTATTCAGGGGAAGCAACAATCATTCTCGCCATCAAACCTCCTAGTGGCGTTATACCGTTTCTCTCACCGATACCCAATACAGATACGTCAATTAGTCTTGCACCACCCTCCAGAGCGGTGTAAGCATTGGCAATGGCGCAACCTGTATCATTGTGGAAATGACATTCAATGTCACAAGATACAACACTCTTCAAAGTTCTGACTAACTCGTAAACTTGTCTAGGGTTAGCACAACCGACAGTATCAGCAATACCAACTCTGTTGACACCAATCTTATCGACTGTCTTGTAGATGTTCAGAAGATCAACTAAGTCGGATCTGAAAGAATCTTCAGAGGAGAACCGGATTTCAATACCCTTGGACTTGACAAACTCGATCACCTCAATAGCACTTTTAGCAATATAGTTCATGTCCTTACCGTGAGAATACTGCCTTAGGAATTTAGAAGTACCAATAACGACGTCGACACCGTCAACACCTGTCTCGACTGCTACTTTCGCATCATCCATATGACAACGGATATGCGTCAAGATCTTAGCCTTCAATCCTAACTTACAGATAGCTTCACAATCCTTTCTACTCTGATCTGAAGCAACGGGGGAAGTTAGTTCTATGTAATCAACACCGAAATCATCCAAGGCCTTGGCGATTTCGATCTTCTTCTCAGTAGTGAAAAACGCATTAGCAAATTGCTCACCCTCTCTCAAAGTAGAGTCAATCAGTTGAAAATTTGACACGTTCGATAAATAATCCCCTGGATTAGGTCCGTAAGGGTTTGGCTTGTCGGGACCAGAAGTGGTTTCAGTCACTGGTTGAAAATCTATCACGCAATTCGTTAGTAAAAAAGTGATCTTGAAGACTCTGAGGGTCATCGTATTGCCCCTAATGAATTAATATAAAATCATACCTTGACCGCTCATTCTTATTTTAACTTTATCTTATCGATCCTTGGTGAAATATGGTCACAGAATATGCTCAATAGAACTGATTACTGCTTTCTAACCTTCAATAGTGTACGTTTTACTTAAATTGAAATGATTATTAAGTGAAAATTTGTACTCAGCTTGACTCACAGGGGTCAGTCACTCGAACATTTTTCCCATGGAATTTGAAAATTTTTATTTTTCAAGATATGCCAACAAAAAATTATAAATGAAGCGAATTTATATTCACCGATAAGCTGACAATGGCTAAAGATGCCAACGAGATCAGTAGGATTAAAACCATGATATATATTATGATCTATGCTAAATATTCGTACGATTCGCCATCATCACATCTTTGTAGGTACTCCTTACCAATGAGGTTGTCGATAGACTTTTTGATTAGAGATACTTTGGCATTGAAGCGCTGATGGGATTGGGCAATACATTCGTTGACCAAAGTGGCATGTGTTAGTTTTCTTCTTGCCTTCATTATTCTCACAATACAGGCTTCTAGGAATATCTGTCTTTCCGTACTCAATTCCCTTTCAATCTTCTGGCTCTCGGATGTTTCACCTTTAGCAGCAGCGCCGAGCACGTCACCCTTAACACCTGCTGCGAAATTAATCTTTGTTTTGAGAGCCCTGTAAGGAGTGACCAATCTGAACTGTGTATCGGGCTTCATTAACGCATCCAACCCTGGTGGAGATTGCTGCACGAGCTTCCATTTAATGAAGGGAATCATTGAAGATGCAATATTCTGTGTGTTTAAATTTGTATTTTCCTGGATTTCCTCAAGAGTCAAAATAGCACAGTCATTGAAAAGCAGTAAGATTGCCATTTGAAATAATGTCACTGTGAATATGAAAGGAGGTTTACCTTGCTTTCCTATATCTGCTTTTATTTCGCCACGGCAAAGTGGCCATAGCCATTTCAGAACCCTACCATTATGCTTATTAGTATAAAGCTTTTCTAAACCTCTATAGGTTGGAGTCAACTCGCGCGGGAGCTTGAAGTCAACCTCCTGGTACGAAAAGGGCCACATCGTTTCTGCCAAAACAAAAGGTTGGAAATCAGGATACTTCGATCTGTTATAATCTGGTGCGATTTTTATTGCGTTTTCAAATTCATTCTCTAAATGCTTAGACAATCTAATATCTTGGAACATTTTCGTTATTTTTCCTGTGTATTCCATACTATTTTCGCTTTGCAATCTTTGAATCACAGCTTCTTCGTCTTCCTCAGAGGTTGAAGTCCCATGAATCAAACGTTTCGCAAACAATCTCCTGTAATGTGATTCGAACGCATCTTTGTCGGTCAAAAACTTAAAGATCGTCATAATATCATCTACGGACATTTCTGCAGTGGCATCTGTACCTCTACTAGACTTCTTCAATAGCTGGTCACTATACTTAGCTAACATTTCTGGGGTTTTTGAAGTGGCGGATTTTGGAGAGCCCGGAGGAACAGCAAATTCATTTGCATTTATAAAGGAACGGCATGCATTATCAAGAGCTTTAGTAAACAATGAATCATTCTGGAAACAATCACGGGTTATCTTGATAAAGGTTTCATAAACTTCGATGAGATTTTTCACATACTCATTTGGTGGAAGTATCAAGCTCGCGTTGTGTTTTTTTGTCCCCTCATCGGATGAACCAGCATTTCTGTGGCTTTTCAATAATTTTGAAACTTCGTTTTCACCTGTAGTTTTGACATACTCTTCATATGCCTGTGCTAATTTTGGTAGTAGTAAAATATCACGCTGCATCAAACTGTATAGCGTCTCTATTTTTCTTTCATCTCTAGAATCAAGTAAGGCGATAAATTCACTTTGCAGAACTTCCGCATGTTGCGTAATTAAAACCAAGTTTAATGCTTCTGATAGTGGTTTCTTCGTATGCTCGTCAAGGTATAGTACAATCTTTGTTTCCTCATCAGCGATTTTTTCCTGTGCTTCGAAAATATACTCAGTCACGGAATGGGATGCAAGATAATCTTGTGATAGCCTTGTGTAGTAATTTTTGGTTTCTTCCAAGAATGGCTTCTCGAAATGCTGTATGTAAACATTCAAATTCAACTTCTTCAAATCTTGAGGGTCAATGCCAAGTGCAACAAATGATCTAATGGCCACAGTCGTGTCTGTCTGGCGGATGATCTGGCCGTCCCTTTGCAACCGAATTTGTTCTAAGATTTCTTTGACCAAGATATCCACGTTTTGATTGAACATCACTTCCTTCCATGTCATCAAGCAAAGAGTGTTGATATCAAAAATGTGCCTCTTACCATCACTTCTCTCTTTTTGCACCCAGTATCTATTCATATAATCAAACGCATGATTCAAGAAGATTGCCCCCACAGTGAATCTTTTCCACCGCCGCACATAAAATTGGAGGAACGATTCGCCAGGATCCCTAGTCAAATTCGATATATAGTCTACCAAATAGGACTTGAGTTTTTCGTAAATTTCACTCCCAACCAGGATCGAGTTTTGACTTTGTCTATTGTTATCAGTATTAAACTGGCCAGTGGAGCTTGACTTATTCACACAATAGTTGTAAATCGCTGTGTACACCTCCACGTACATCGTAGGCGATAACACTTTATCAACTCTCTTTAATACTGATGATGGTGTGCCGTCGCGACCCAAGATTTGACCGATTCCTGGCTCGACGAAGTTCCATGTGGCTTCCAAATCATCAGATCTTGGTAGGCTATCAGTCATAGTTCTCTTCTGAAGCTATGTGTTATTTGCAAAGCCTATATTAGAAAGAATCCTCGCGAATTAAACTACCCTATTGGTCAGCTGAAGCTGATTTGCCACTGATATCAGGGAACACACGTAAACTTAAAATATAGAGGCCGGGTAACTAAATTTTGAGGTCCCGCTTGGAAGGTCTTTATAGTTATAATAGTCAATTGGCCGTACATATTATGAGCTTTTAAACGATCAAAGAGGGATCGTCGCCTCTATAAAATTACAGAAATCCTAGTCTTTATCTGGGGGAAGATGAGCTCACCTTCTCCACCACCCTGACGATGCTGATAGTGAAAGTCAAGACCCACATAAACAATACTACGAACAGAAAAGATGCCAACGCCCGCTGTTTTCTACAGATATAATCAATTTTGGGTAAATCCTTTTCCGTATACTCTCCTGCAGTACACACCCATTGTTTGTCATACAGGGTATTGAATGTTAATGCCAAGTTTGCACTAGAAAAAATGATGAATAGTAAATCCAATAAGATAAGCCGTAACTTGCTAAATGGATTTCGAAGACCCAAGGGCTGCCCAGAGAACTCGTCGTATGCAATGTAGATTAGATAAAATATTGCAATTGAGTTCACACAAATGGCCATGATCGTACTTGCTTGTTGCGGAACTGAAGAATCGATGGATTCGACAGTAGACTTTGAATTTTGAAATATTCTAATCGCCAGTGCCAAGGCAACTATGCTAAGAACGCCTATAAACACCCTGAAACTGAGCGGCACATACTGGTTGTTTAACAACATTTTTTCTAGCGTAGGCTGCCATTTCTGCTTTTTACGATTTTCTAGTTGTCGCCAATGCTTCTTCTTCTTCTTGAATTCCAGTTTTTGTCTGTCCAGGAAAGAAGTCATTTTCCCATTCTCATCCTCAACATCCCCCTTATCAACGTGCGATATTGTTGATCCGTTACCGTAGTAGAAACTCTTGACCTGTTCCAAATAATCCTTCCACTCATTACGATCTTTTTGGTTCGTGAAGTCGTAATTGTGGAGCATTGGACCGTTGAAAACGGCGTCCAAACGGTCTTCCCCTTGCCAAGAGCCATCCAAGTCCGCAAATACCTCTTTTCTTACTCTTTCACGTTCCGCCTCTGTATCGGTTGACTGCGTTTCCAATCCGTTAGCCGACTTTTCTTTTCGCAGAGATTCACTGGATGACGTACCGTTCTCTTGGTAAACAGTGCCATTATTAAAAGCGTCATTATTGGCTCCCTTAGTCATGTAAGCCACATTAGATCCAACGTTTTCGATAAACGCTCCCCATTGATCATTATGCGACACAAGGAAAGGATCTTTGCAATGCCTGCGAAATTCATCATCCAGAACACTTGAAATATTTTGAGAGTTTCGTAGTTTGAGTTTCTTCACTTCCTCATCTAGTGCAAAAGGTGGAACTGTGCTGGGTGTTAACCCATACGCATTTAAGCACCTTGGGGTCTTAGACGTGAATCTATCATCACCGTTATCTTTTGTACGACCCTTTTCATGCGAAGGTCTCGAAGCCTGTTCGGAAGAACGGCTTCTTGCGAGGGTTAGCTTTGGAAAGCTGGATTCTTCTTCTGCCGACTCATCAGTAGACTTTCTCGAACTCATAATCCTCGCTATATACCAACTTGTCTCTATTGTATGGGCAGGTAAGTGGTTTAGTTTTCCAACTACACAAAATTCTCTAGTTCAGTCAATTACGACGTTTTAAAGGAAACGAATGTTGTGACTTTGAAAAGGAGAGGACGCACAATAAAACTTTCACGTACGAAGTAGTTGGTGACAATTATTGGATGTGGTAAGCTTATTTTTAAATGCTTTGGACCCCTTTCGTGTTATTTTTGCAATTTGAAGATAGCTCCCTGTGGTTAAAAAAATGCTAACAGCAATCATCAGCCACAGCATTTGCTATTTAAATTCAGTAGGGTGCCACAAGGCCAAACGAAAGAATCTGAATTTGCATAATGAGGGTAGCAACTGTAAGTACTAGAAGATTGTTTTCGGCGGGCTTCAATCCTCTACAGCGAACTTCAACGGTCCAGCAATATATTTCTGATCCGGTAAAGATCATAATTATACCGGTAACTACAAAAAAGTTGTTCGTATATTACAAGCATAAATCGGAATTACTGAATAAGAAATCTCTGGTGGTCAAATATGAGACGAAGATAGTGGATAAGGCCACTAAATTGTGGAATAAGCTACAAACTTCACCCAAAAATTATATCAAGACAGTTGTGAGATGGGTAATGTCACTCCTAGACAAAACGCCGTGGACGGAAAATTCCTTAAACACCATACCTTCAGAGGGATATATTCTCAAGCGTGTCAAGGAGAAGGAAGAGGAGCGCACACTGACCTTGAAAGAATACTTAAAGCGGCCTGAGGGGCTCACTACCAAGCCGATCAATGTGTACTATCCGGAAGCATTCATAGACGAAAGTACTGTCAAAGACGAAATTCGCTCACTATGGGAACTCGGCCAAAAGTATCATTGGAAATACACAATTCTGAGCCTGGTAGCGATTCCCTTCACACTTCCAGTGGTTCTTGTGCCCATTGTTCCCAATGTACCGGGGTTCTACTTGCTATACAGAGCGTACCGTAATTTCAAGGCGAACCGTGGAGCCAAACATCTACAAGCTCTAGTGGAAAGTAAGAATTACAGCCTGAAATTTGTCAATCTACCTCATTACTCCGATCTGATGACATCTACGACCGAGAACGCATCCACCGCTCCTTCATGTTCGGGTGAGAGATTGGTCCTAACCCCAAAGCTGCTGAACCGGCTACTGGACAACCTTGAAATTCATGAGATCAAAACTGACCTTGAAAAGGCCATCAGGCAAGAGCGCAAGAGATTATCGTCTCCAAAATGAGCTCTCGCCAGTATTTAAGAGAAAAAGAGAAGATATACAAAATCTAAATATAAAACATAAAATTAGCCACTCAATAACTTTATACATTAAATCAAATAGCCACCGCTTTACTCTACTCAACGACGCTACAGTTCCTCCGCATTTTTCAAATATTACCCTTGATCAGCGGCTGAAAGCCAACCTAAAGCTGTCATGTAAATATCTGAAAATACATTACATTTCCGCTCCGAGATCTCAGTCCGATTAAATGAATATGACTGCCCAACATCCGTACATATTGATAATTGAGATCTTGGATCATGTACACCCATGCATATGGTTTTCTATGATGAATCCTGCTGCGTCAAGATCGCAACTCCAGATAGAGTGAGCCACTAACCATTCACGTGATCTGCTCGTGAGAACTAATCATATAACGCCCTTAAGACACACGGTTCGATTAGAGCCAGTCTTCACTACGGATTAACTCGACGTGGTCTTAAATTTCATGCCCTTGAAGATCCATATTCAAGGTTCAAGAACTGCCTTTTACATATTGTATAGATAGGGCTTACACCACATAACTTTTTTTTCAGCTAAAGTGTCCGATATCAGGGTACCTGCCTAGAAACTGCGTGGCGAATGAGGCAGGCTCGCCCTGAACAAAACCGACTTTTAAGCTGTGGCCCTCTTTTCTGGTTCGGGAGTTACCCGGTCGTTAAGGGAGGCCCCCCAACCCAAGCTGGATCGTCGCACTTGAAAAAAAGTTGCAACGACTACTTCCTTAACATCTACTCCTTCTTTCGTTTTATTCTTTTCCCTAACTCATCAGATCACTTACATTCATTCACAATGCGTGCTAAGTGGAGAAAGAAGAGAACGAGAAGATTAAAGAGAAAGAGACGGAAGGTGAGAGCCAGATCCAAATAAGCGGACCCAATCTTAATGAGAACTTAAATTGTCATTTGATCTTTTAAGTTTTTACTTTTGATTTGTTTATTCTAGCCAGTTATTCTGTCACGATGTTCAATTGACTGTCGACGAGGGTTGAAGCATACTTTCACATGTAGCAATTTGTTTTTGCGGAATGCTATGATGCGGAAGTGTGTGGATGGAGAAGGTGGTTACACCCCTCCTTTTGTATCTAGATCTTTTGAATAGTTAATTAATGTCCGTTTACATCAATGCCAAGTCCTCTGGTTTTCAGAGGCGTTAGAAGCTGTTAATCTCAGCTGAGTTCCCCTTTAGAGTCTAGTCTAAACGAGGATTCTTGTGAACGCAGGAATGCCATAGCTTAAATTGACCGACCATTATTCAATGTCACAGTTTATACACTGGGCTGACATCAATATGAATTAGTTGTTCTTATTCAATGATTCAATGATAGCACTTTTGTTTTTTTTTGGCTTGGAATCTACAAATACGTGATTTATATCTTTATAACAAAGTCAGGGAAGTCTACAAAAATGAGAGCAATGTGTTGTTGCAGCACATTACACTTAAGTATTAAAATTGGGACTCAAAAATACGTCCAAGCAACGAATTTGAGGAATGCGAGAGACAAAAATTCAAAAACTTTCAAGCGATCTAATCAGTCGACTCGGCAAACCTCTCCTGGATGTTGGTCAACAACTTTTCAAATTCACCATGAACTTCTTTTTCACCTCTACTAGGTTCCAAAAACTT
>JAJLUF010000111.1:9596-30300 GCA_030569995.1 Lachancea cidri
GCTGCTCTTGTCTTTCGAGATAAGTGTCAGGGTAACAAGACGAAATTAGCATCAAGCCAACAAGCTATATAGATAAAAATACGTCTTTGAATGGATTATAGCTACTTTCTCTCTCTAATATTAGTATTAGACCTTTAAAATTGGGTTTAAGAGGTTTTGACACAGTTTCAAAATGACTTGAGGAAGTTTTAATTTTAAAATGTGCAGAATCATCATGACAGCTGATCTAGCATCTTAATGTTGCAAAGAGACCATATAATCTATATATATTTACCTCATTTTCTGAAAATTTGCAACCGATGTGTTCAACTTAATTTACATTCATGCACTTTTTGGACTCATCTCATTTACTTGCTTCCTTCTCCGAGCTCCCTCTCGAGCCCAAAATTCATCTCTGTATATTTCCCATCCCTCTCTAACTTCAGCACTAAAGGCCCGAGGATTGAGTACCAGCTTGACGTCCACTGCCCCGATACGCGCTTGTGAACGAATGGCAACAGAGGTCCAAAACTTGCTTATTCCAGTTCTAATCAATACACTATCTGGTAAGACCCTACGCATGATCCGTAGATTAAAGTATGCGGCATTTCTTGAGACCCATCGCACCAAGTCAATCGCACGATCTGAGAAAGTGCTTTTCACTTTGACAAGCTTAACGTTGAGTTGTCGAATGCCTTTATTAGTAGAGGTAAAGAACTTTCTCGGAATGACAATGGTTCGTTTATACTCACCACTTAAATGAAATAATACAACTGTGATGAGGATAAATAATAGCACAAATTGGAGTACAACTTTGTATAAGCCTTTCACGGCATCTTGTGAGAAGTATAGTTCATAGAAGGAAGAGGCCGCAATCCCCATCAGGGCAGATAAAAATAGAGTAAAATACCACTTAAGGGCTTTCTGCTCTCGTGCTTGTCGGCGCAAGTCATCCTCTAATATCAAAAGGTTTCTGAATATCATCGAGGCAGGTGATATATCTGTTGTACTCCTCAAATTCTTGCTCGAGGTCCTGCTGCTCGAACGCCTGCGTCGCGTGAGGCTATTTCCACTACTAGAACCAGAGTGCTGTGGTGTAGCCGATCTCGCTGATCTTCGCGGGCTCCTCTTGCGATGTTTAAGAGGTGTATCGTCATTTCCCTCTGAGTACTCTTCAATTCTCACTACAGGAAATGGCTCCTTCGTTGGATTCAACCGGCTTGTCATTCCATTGGCTCCCTCTCCAAGCAGACGTTCGTCAACAATCGGCGGAGGGTCTGAGTTTTGTACCATTTGCCCCTGCTCTCTATGTTTTCGTCACTTTCTAAGCTTTTTACAACAAATCTCAGAAGAAAATACTTTGCAGCTCATCAACATCAATGATAGATTATATGGAGCATGTACTCAGGTCTTTTGAGCAATGCACTGATTGGAATAGAGACAATAGTTATGAGAATATTACTGCTACTTCTGAGAACCTATTAAACTTTCGCATTCCTTCAGCTTTGAAGTTTCAGGTTTCAAATCAATCAACATCACATACATTCACAACTTTCGAGTTATCTAACAGCAAGGTAATAAATGGATCGCTTGCCTACTTATACGCTAATTGTAAAGGACTAGAAGATATCGTTAAAGGCTCGCCAGATGCCTCCTTGCATACATGCGCTGAAACGTTTCGACGCATTAAACCCTTTCATCATTATAACCATACAACATTGAAAGATGACTCCTTCCAAAAGTCTGCACTTTATTATGGGCGAATGTATTATCCCAGCTCGACTTTAGAGGCATTGATTGTCAAACGCCTGAGTCCGTATACACAATTTGTGCTCAAATGCATGAGTAGTTTGTCGAGCCCAAGTATCCTGACTCTATACTGGCAAAGAAATAGCGGGAGAAACTGTCAAGAATGGATAATGTCAACCAATGAAACGCTTTTTGGTTACAGAGTGCTTCATAACTTCATTGGTAGTCAGTCGAAACTTGACAGCTCGTTGTACAACAATTCGTCATTATCGCTAGGTGGAGAAGTGTGGTTTGGGGTTTATAACAGCAGTCCGGCTTGTTCAACAACCCTTAGGTATTGTACACATTCAGCAAATACTGGCAAGCCTTTAACATTGACATTATCGTGGAACCCTCTTTTCGGTCATGTTTCATCAACATACTCTGTTAAAACAAGTTCCGGGACAACGTTTTGTTCGAAATATGATTTTAATTTGTATTCCATTGAATCGAATTTGTCATTCGGCTGTGAATTTTGGACTCGTGGAAAGAGTTCGATGAATAAAGAGGAAGATACCCTACGAAATGTCTACTATGTGCCAGATTTTGGCTCGCCAAAAAATGAAAAACAGCTGCAGATAGATCAATTGTCTAAGCAACCTGACAACCCGATGTATTACCATCTTATGACGCCTTCGCATTCTCTAGAGACACCTATAAATGATCTGAACGTTACATTCAAATCGTCACTAAAAAAGATAACCGAAGAAAAATCAATAATAGAGAGGTTTGAAAACTCACTTGATCACAACAACTTCACGAGTGTGTGGAAGTTGAGCACTAGCTTGCGGGATAAGAGCCTTAGAGTTTTGTGGGAAGGCAAATATAAAGGTTTTCTGGTTTCCGCTGGCACAGAGTTCACAGGCACCCCTGTCGATCTTCCAACGAATCTCGTGCAGTTACCTGATCCAAAGACCTTTTTTCAACCTGCGAAGCTTGGGTTACAATTACAGTACTCTATTTAATTACGCCTAATTGCCTATGTAGCTCTGTACTGTCTTGAACTACAGCTGTTTTTTCAACCTTTTGTTCTTGAACCCCTGCTCGTATTCCCTCAATTCGTATCGTAAAGATTCTGCAAGTTCACCATCATCATAAGCATCCAACTGGAACCACAGATTATAACCAGAAAGTTTCGTTCCACGTTCTATAATTTGAGTCATCATCTTTTGAACCGTGGCAATCGGTTCTACACTGTTAATAATTATGGGATTGAATTTTTTGGAAATATTTGTAAATTTGACAGTCATAGGTGTGTAAAGTGGTACAGGTGCCTGAGGATCAGCAAACACATTATAAGTATCTTCAGATGTGCTGCATTCACTATCGGGTATCTGCGAGCTTTTATTTTTCTTGGCTAACTCCTTTTGACGATTTTTTTCTATCTTTTCCTTATACTTTTCAAGTTCTTTCTCATTGTGTATCACTAGCCATGACATAAGGTATGACTTTTCATCATCTAATTGTTCGAATATTGCATGTTTTGGAAGGCTAAATCTTTTATTAGGATTCTCTGTGTATTCGAAGACTATATCGGCATTATGCATATATTTCTGTTGGAATGTAGTCAATTGCATCGATTTGTCTTCAGCCTCAGTATTCACCAAGTTTTTACGTTTTGTATACTTTCGTTTCGGCCTGGGTTGCCCAGCCGTAGTGGCAGCTGTACGCGGAGTGGTCTCGCGTGATAGTTGGTTGGGATCCTCCACTTTTACCTCGGCGTAATCGGAAGGTTGTGTTGTGTTTGCTTCTTCGGGATTCTCTACCAAAACTTTTGAGGATTTTTTTTCACTGGGTTTTGATTTGGTCTTAGGTGAGTTTATGGGCTTCCAACCTGCGGGAACCGGCATCTTTCTAGCCTTTTCGATATATTTCTTGAAGTCTTCGACTTGTTGCGCTGATGCGCGGCCACCTGCGACGATAACCATTAAGGAATTCAATGCCGTATCTTTTTGCGCCATCAAATTCAGATTCGTGATCATCTTCTGATCTTCGACTGATTGAGGAGCAGGCTTCTTTTGCTGTGGTGTCTGGGAGCGAGCTTTCTCTGTATTAGCCTGCTGTGTATTGGTTTTTTTGCTCCTCTCTTTAGCAGGCTGTTTTTTGGTATCCAAAGATTCTTTAGATTGTTGTTGCTGTTGTTTCTCTTGTTTCTTGATCCATTGCTGCTGTTTTCGTTCCTCTTGCCTTTTCTTTTTTTCCTCAAGCTCTTTTTTCTTACGTTCTTCTTTATCCTTCTTCTTCTGCTCCTGAGCGTCGTTCCACTGTTTCTCAATATCATCATTCTTAAGGATAAAAAGCCTCACTGGAAATATATGCGGCCCACCTATCATAAAGCAATCACACAGTTTATGCATTTTCTCACGCGCAGCACTTGCATCGATAGTATCAGGATCTATTCCTTCCTTAGTTAAACGCTCCCTCTCCTTTGCGTTTAAATACTGCTTGGACCAAAGCATGTCGAACATTTCAGAGTTTAACCAAGTCCGCCTTGAACTCAACATTGAGCTATAAAGTACTGCAGAATCTTTCACAGAGAGTGCATGCGTTAATGCATGTGAATACTGAGGTTGTTCCAATGAACAAGGTAAACCTTCGATTATTCGGTAGGGTCTGCCATTAACTTCCTCCACTAAACCATATGTATCTAGTTCTTTCTTTTCACTCTCGTCATTTTTTAATTGTTTCGTTTCTTCAATATTTGCGGCTCTTGTTCTAAGGCGACCACTTCGGGACATCCTTATATACTCTCAGTTTAGTATCGGTATAATTGTTAATACCATTTCATCAACTTCTCAGATATCTTTAGTTGATAAAAATATATATCATTGAATACGAATAATGCTTTTCGTGTTATTTAGTTCATAGCTGAGATGAAAGAGGATGATTAGAAACTAAACAAAAGTTAGATATAGAGCCAGGATGGCACCATCTCCTATGTATTTTGAAGAAACTACTAGGCGAGATTTTTCTCAAGTATCTGAGCATGAAAGTCCCTACAAAAAATTGAAGATTGGTAAAGAAGACTTGACACAATTCCAACCTGGTGCCATTATCAAGATACGGTTAGAAAACTTCGTTACATATGAATTGACCGAATTTCACTTATCGCCGTCCTTAAACATGATTATTGGTCCTAACGGCTGTGGGAAGTCTACGTTTGTTTGTGCAGTTTGTCTTGGGTTGGCAGGGAAGCCCGAATACATCGGACGCAGTAAGAAAGTTGAAGATTTCATAAAGAACGGTGAAGATCGTGGTACCATTGAAATAACGCTCAAGCGTGATCCTAAAGACGAAGATGAACACGTAGGTGCTGATCACACTACGAAAATAACTAGAATATTGATGAGGAATAAGCGAAAATCTGATTATTTGATCAATGACATACCGGTTTCCGAATATATGGTCCAAAGCATAATTTCACATCTAAACATTCAATTGGACAATCTATGCCAGTTTTTATCGCAGGAAAGAGTCGAGGAATTCGCACGTTTAAAATCGGATAAACTGTTACTGGAAACAATACGATCTGTAGACACACGCTTAGTTCGAACTTTTGAACAAATGAAGGTTTTACAGGAAGAGGAGATTGTGGAAACCAAGGAAATTGAGTTGAAACAAAAACGACGGCAAGAATTGACTATCAGCAAAGAGAAGTTGGAAACTTCGGTACGAGCTCTTGAAGAATTTCGCAAGAAAAAAGTTGATCATGATCTGCACAAGAAACTACTGCCTTATGTAAGAATCAAAGATCATAAACAAAAGATAAAGGGATATAAAAAGAGCTATGAAGAAGCACGAAAGCAGCTGAAAGCTTTGCTGACAGATAGGAAGCCATTCAACGATACTAGAGAGATACTCGAATCCAAGACCGAGAGAAAATTGGAAGAGAAAGTGAAACTCGAAAATGACGTAAAGCAGAAAAAAGCAGAGTTTCAAGGGCTGATAGAGAAACTGAATCAATATAAAGATGTAATCAAAAACAAGCGTGGCCAAATTACGTACTATGAAGGACGTACTGCAAATTTGAAAGTCCTCATCAATAACACAACACAGCAGCTCGAAGCACAACGCTCGAATTTATCAAGTGTGGTTATTCCAGATGACGAAGAATTTAGTGAAATCGATAAGCGAAGATCAGAGCTAAGCAATCGAATTATCGAAACTCAAAGTGAGATCAGAGATTTGCAGGCCTCGGTGGATAACGTTAATCATCAACTGCATACATTGAAGTTACATATTCAGAAGAAAGTAAAAAGTCTGGGGTCGACAGACAGGATTGGTGTACTTGACGGCAAAGGGTTTAAGTTCGAACAGTTAAAAAAAGCCGTTCTTTACGTTAGAAGTAAACCAGAAATGAATGGTCAGGTCCTTGAACCTCCAATAATGTCAATTTCTGCAAGGGATGCTAGAATCTCATCTTACTTGGGTACATGCACTGACTTTGCTACATCAATCTCTCTCACGATAACCGACTCAGAAGCCTATAATAAATTTAGTGACGAAATTTTATCAAAATTTCAAATCAATTTGAGAGAGCTATCACCAGGAATGTTGTCAGCTCCATTTACCTTAGAAGAAATTAGGCGCATGGGCTTTGATGGATATCTTGCTGATTTTCTAACAGGTGATAGCGGGGTCTTAAAAATGCTTTGCCAACAGCATCGATTACACACTATACCTGTTTCACGAAAAGAGCTGTCATCTGACATGATGAATTTCTTGAAGACCCCAGATCAGAGAGGTAATCTGAAATTCCGGAGAGTGATTGCAGGAAGTTATATTTATGATTTTAAAAGATCATCTTACGGTAGAAGGCAAATATTTTCTACTGACTTTAAAGCGAGACCATGTCAATTCTATCAAGGTGCGGTACTTTCAGAGGAGAGAAAAACACAGATAAATGATGAGATCTCTCAATTGAAGCATGATTATCAGACGAAGAATTCGCAAATAAAAACGATTATGGAATCGTTGACGCAAAAAAAACAAATTATACACGATGATAAAGAAGAGGATAGAGTCATTAGGAATAAAGCATCTAAATTGAATGGTCAACGAATACTTCACAGCAAATCGGAGCAAAGTATCAAAACGCTGGAGGAAAAGTTGGTGACCTTGAAAAGAGACTCCAAACGAGACGTTACAGATAAAATCAAAGACTGTCAAGAGGTAATTGATAAAACTATTTCAAAAGAAGCTAGATGCTTATCAAAGATTGTCGAGTTCTTGGAAAACCTACAGAATCTCGAACGAGAAGTGACGTATGCTTCCATCGGTTACTTAGAAGCGCTGAACAACGAAAGATCGATGAATGAGGTCATCGGTTTCTTTAACGAAAAAGAAGAACAACTGAGGAATACATACGAAGAAGTTAAAGCAGCTTATGTGTCATCAAAGGATACTGCGGAATACAAGAACTGGATGGAAATTATTGGATCATATACAAATGAAGATAAAAGTCAGCTCGCCGAGTTGGCTGAGAAATATCAAAGTGAAGACAAATTTCACTTGCAGTACGTCCTCGATGCTGTCGATAGACTTAGTTCTGAGATCGGTATGGTAAACGAAGATGAGTCTGTCCTTGAAATTCTAAGGCAGACAGAGAGGGAACTTACCCTCTTAAATACCGTCCTCCCGCAAAAGGTCGCTGCATTAACAGAAATAAAAAACACTATTGACAATAAAAGACAGTTTCTGGAACCTAAATTAGATGAAATTCTTGCGAAAATATCCAATAAATTCGCTCGTCTATTTACTGATGTTGGAAGCGCAGGTGGTGTTCATTTGGATAAGCCTCTTTTGTTTTCGGAGTGGAAGATCGAAATCATGGTGAAATTCAGAGATAATGCGGCACTGAAAAGGCTTGACTCTCATACGCAATCGGGTGGGGAAAGGGCTGTTTCCACTGTTCTATACATGATTGCCTTGCAAGAATTTACATCTGCACCATTTCGGGTTGTTGATGAGATAAATCAAGGAATGGACTCTAGAAACGAGCGCATCATTCATAAAGCAATGGTTGAAAATGCTTGCGTCGAAAATACTTCCCAATACATTCTTATTACACCGAAATTATTAACTGGATTATACTATCATCAAAAAATGAGAATTCATTGTGTTATGGCCGGTGCTTGGATGCCGGATCCCATCGAAGAACCAGATAAAGTTCATTTTGGCCAAACCTCTAGTTATTTGTTTTAGTTTTATATTGTTTGCATAAAAATATCCTCCAACTCATGCATCATTACTGTTATTAATTTTTTGCAGAAGTAATGGATTGACATTTTGAAGATTATCGCGAAATAGTGGCCCAGTGAAGTCCACTGAGATGAAACGACTTGGGATGAGGGTCCTAATACAACACAGGCTTCAATCCACACTCCTTAAGTCTAAGAAAAGTACATTATTCAGTAAGAAATCTATTCTCTCACTAAAGCCTACAAAGGACGTCCATCCTAAATCACCAGCTAGAACAAGATTCGCACCTTCTCCAACCGGTCTTCTGCACATAGGATCTTTGAGAACTGCTTTATACAACTACTTGCTTGCGAAAAATACCGGGGGAGAGTTTTTAGTAAGATTAGAGGACACTGATCGAAAACGGCTCGTTCCAGGCGCAGAACAAGCTATATATGATTCTCTCAATTGGTGTGGGATTACTTACGATGAGGGACCTGGGGTTCATGAAGAAAAGTACGGCCCATACAGGCAGAGTGACAGAACGGACATATATCGATCGCACATCAGTCAGCTCTTGACATCAGGTCATGCTTATCGATGTTTTTGCTCTAAAGAAAGGTTGGACGGCTTGAGGGAAAGTGCACAAAGGTTGCAGCCACCCACCACCGTCAGCTACGATCGTCATTGCGTTCACTTGACTGAAGATGAGATTAGTGAAAACTTGAAACAACGAATTCCTCATACGATTCGACTTAAGTCGCCCTCAGAGTACCCTGTTTTCGAAGATCTGCTACATGGTAAGTTGAACATGCAACCTCAATTTAATTCGAGTGATATCAGATACGATGATCCCATTTTGCTAAAGTCAGACGGTTTTCCGACCTATCATTTTGCAAACGTCGTTGACGACCATCTTATGAAGATTACACACGTTATAAGAGGTGAAGAATGGCTACCTTCTACTCCAAAGCATATTGCTCTCTACGAAGCTTTTGGATGGAGCCCTCCGAAGTTTGTTCACATTCCATTATTGACATCAAGCTCTGATAAAAAACTAAGTAAGAGAAAAGGCGATGCAGATGTCATGGGACTCAAGTCCAAAGGTATTCTACCAGAGGCCCTAGTGAACTTCAGTGTTTTATTTGGATGGTCCCCGCCTAGGGACCTAGCTGCTAAAACTCACGAGTGTTTTACATTGGAACAGCTCTCGGACTTATTCAACTTGAACCATTTGACTAAGGGTAATGCCAAGGTCGATGACAAGAAATTGTGGTTTTTTAACAAGCATTATCTGTCTCAGAGACTAGAAGATAGAACTCAGTTTTCTCAAATTGCGGAAGAAGCACTTCGTTCAATCCAATCCAAATACCCCGACTCTACTCTTGAACATGTTGAAGATGTGCTTCGTGCGGTTGGGAAATCATTAAGCACAATCAATGAGTTCGCAGAGAAATTCTACTATTTCTTCGGTGACCCGCAGTATGATAATAATGAATATGTTGTGGCATTTAAAACTTCGCATAATTTGAGTCAAGCTAGAACGGTACTAGAGCAAATGGATGGCAAGATTGTTGAAGAAAACGTAAACTCTCTGGTCCAAACCATTGTGGATGATAATAGTTTTTCAAAGAGTGTGGTATTTGAAACAGTCCGCTTTGCACTAGCTGGGTCAATTCCTGGAGTTAAATTACCTCTTCTAGTCAAACTTTTAGGAACTCAAGAGAGCAATAGACGAGTCAATAGAGCATTGAAGCAATTGTAGATTAAGCCTTCTCGAACCGCAATCAATTGCAGACACTTGTAAATATTAATATCACGTGGTGAGATTGATCTAGAAATTTCTGGCAAAGTTGCAAAACTTGGGATAGAAAACTAAGTTGGGTAATTTTATAGTTAAGTCAAGTTAAGGTCGCTTTCATCGTCTTCATTTCTGTGACCTATCATTCAACTAGCTCTCGTTATGTTCGCAGCCATTGCATCCGGTAATCCGTTGCACTTATCGACAGAAGTTCCTAACTCAAATGGACTACAACATACAATTGTTTTATCATCCTCGAAGCCCAAATCTTACTCTCACATATCGCTGTTTATTTTGCCCAATGTGACATTTCCTATAGAATTTGCTGCCACGATTTATTTTAAGTTAAGCCCAAATGAAGAGTTTAAGCTTTTTGGGTATTTAAGTGCCGATAAGCCCAGCGCCATATTTAAAGTCAAGCTACCAAATCAAACCCCAACTAACCCTACCGATGATCTTGGGGAAATAGACATGGACGAAGATAGTCCGACTGAAAATATACCAAGCAATATCTCTGAGTTAATCATAGGTATATCGATTGAACCTAGGGAAGAAGCCATGATGAAACTTCAGAATTTAAAAATGGAGCAACAAGGCGGGACAAATAACTCTGCTTTAGTTGTTTCTCGTCCTGGAATCGCAGGAAACATTTCAACCCCAGGTCAACTGGCTAAAGTTTACCCATTGCTGACACAACAACTGGCAGCAAAAATAGTACAGCATGCATACAACTATTTGACGGGGTTCCTGGATAATCAAGGAAACGTTTCGATCAAAAGGTTTGACACATGGTGGGACAAATTCAAGACAAGACTAGAAAACGATGGTCAATTCATTGACGAAGTAACTGAGGGTTGAGATGTATAGCAATGAGTCGATATTGCGTAAGTAATTTTGATGTATACACATAAATGAAATGATAGATGAAGCATACGATATATCTATATTGTTTTTTTTTTCAAATGCCTCGTTTCTTGCTATTTCTGGGCCCATAGTTCATGACAGCGCTCTGCTCAGTCGATTATATTCGCCAGAGGTATATAACAAAAGCAAATTCCACAGTGCTGATAAGGTCTATAATTTCAATTAAAGTTCATCTTCAAAGTGTTTGATCCTGTGTGCCATCGGATTTCCGAAGAGTAAGTGCCTACTCTCTATCAACTGACGATCGAAGCCATCCTGTTCCAAGTCCCTTTCGTGAATACCATTCCGTAAGTTTTCGTTTCTCTTTTCTCCTTCCTCGCTTAACCAGTTGAGAAAACTAGGATCGACCTTTATCGATTTACCCAATTCCTTCTTTAAGTTGTACATGCTGTTGAAAAATTCTCTGATATGCAATTCATCAACGTCATCATCTTGAATCAAAGTTGCAAATTCATTGAACCATTTCTGAACATCAGTAGATTCCAGGGATCTTTTCTTAACGCTCCCTGTATCCAAGGGCAAGGTCTGGTAAATGTTCGACATAATTTCGAGAACTCTTATCTTAATCTGCTTGTCCCTGATGCGATAGAGTCTGGATAGCGTGTCTTCATTGAGTTCTGAAGGCGTATGGTTTACCAACGATTGAATTATGGACAAAAATCGCTTTACGAGCCCTTTAGTTTGGTTGTCGAGAGATGAAGAAATAATGAGATCTAACTCGTTGAAGAGCCGCATCACGAAATTGGGATCATTTTGATTAACATATTCCAAAGCGGGTGGATTGTTTCTCAAACAGCCAGTCAGTATTCTGGCGGATAATTCTTTGATTGGATTAGGTATGTGCTCACTGAACATTAAATCTTTAAGCAATTGGAATTCATGCACAACAATCTTGTATCCATGTTTATAATCATGCGAAAAATCCACCATATCATCCAACACTGTTTCAATTGATCCATAATCTTTTTCATCGAGCAGTTTCCTAACTTTGCCGAAGTCTTTGCTGAATTCATACTCGGTGGTCTCTTCGTTGGCGTCTGCATTATCTGTAGCAAACTTAGCGTTAGGCGCATCGGAACTGAGCTTTGCTTCTTTGAGGCCAGTTTCTAGATTCATTTTAATGTCGAGACCTCCTGGTAAATGCTGAGCAGGTTTCACTTCCTGCCAAAATTCTGTCGGTTCAAAAACCTTCGGATAACACTCTTCTGAATTACAAATTAAGCTATCACCGATGAAAAGGTTAGACTCTAAAGACTCGCTTACTGCCTCCTGAGTTGGTTGGCTGACAGGAGAAAGGGTGATGAGCTCGTTCGCAATAGCAAATGGGATCAAAAATAGGTGCCAAAGCATTTACCTTTGTAGCACTTTGTAGATGTAATAAGGACAGCGCGCTAGCTCAAGAAATTCTTAAAAAAATATGTCAATTCTTCATTATATCAAAGTTCTGGTATTAAATTACATACAGACATTTATATCAGTGAATTTTCACTTTTTTCTAATTAGAAGCTTTCAAAGCTTGCTTAATATCGTCTAGAAGATCTTCTGGGTCCTCAATACCGACAGAAAGTCTGATAAGATCATCGAAGACGCCGGTAGCTTCCCTTTCTTCCTGTGGAATTCCACCATGAGTCATGACAGCTGGAACTTCGAGTAGAGACTCAATTCCACCTAGAGATTCAGCTAATGTGAATAATCTTGTAGAAGAAGTGAACTTGGAAGCCGCAGCAGCACCACCCTTAATTCTGAAAGAAATCATACCACCACCGAGAGCTTCGCGGTGTTGCTTTTTGACGACGGCATAGTTAGGGTGTGTAGGTAGACCAGGGTAGTTCACTGCAACAACTTGGTCATTTTGAGCCAAAAATTCAGCGATTTTGGTAGCACTCAAGGCAGCTTGTCTGACACGCAAGTGTAGAGTTCTCAAACCCCTGTGGGTCAACCAAGCGTCGAATGGAGATGGGATGGCACCAATTGCGTTTTGCAAGAATTGGAGTCTTTCGTAAAGGTCGTCGCGGTTTGTAGCCAAGACACCCAAAACAACATCAGAGTGACCGTTGATGTACTTGGTGGCAGAGTGTACAACGATGTCTGCGCCAAAGTTCAATGGGTTCGATAAGTATGGGGACAAAAAGGTGTTATCAACGACCAAAAGAATATCTTTGTTAATTTTCTTGACGGTAGTGGCGACGAGCTCAATGTCAGTCACCTTCAAGGTAGGATTGGTTGGCGTTTCAATCCACACCAATCTAGTGTTTTCCTTGATCAATTGAGGTAGCTCTTCTAGCAGGTTGTTCGTGAAGGTTGTGTTAACACCGTGGGCGTTGGCAACTTTGGTGAAGTATCTGTGAGTACCACCGTAGACATCGCCGATAGAAATGGCGTGGGAGCCTTGTGGGAGCGATTGCAAAACAACAGCGGTGGTGGCGGAACCAGAGGAGAAAGCCAACCCATACTTAGCGTTTTCTAAAGCAGCAATTGCATCCTCGAGATTCTTTCTGTTGGGGTTTTGGGATCTGGAGTACTCGTAGTCGCCGAGAGGTTGTGCTGGAGCGCTTTGCTTGAAAGTTGTGGACAAAGAGATGGGCTCGATTACCGAACCGTGAACATCAATGTGGGAGCCGGCGTGGATTGCCTTGGTAGCGAATTTGTCAGTGTCTAGAATAGTCATTGGGTTTATAATTATTGAATAATCAAACTTCTTTGTTCGACTATTGAGAATAAATTTTCCAAGTTTATATACTGATGAGCTCTCGACCACTCATTAAGTTTTTCATGATATATGCCCTCAGCCACAGTAACAACGCTAAACGCAATACAATGTCACGTGCCAAAGATTACTAATTCAGCACTACATGGAAGGCAATTCACACGTGACATTGGACAACTGTGAATGCTCGAGACTCTAGCTACTATTTACTATTCGTTTAAGCATGCAACTGAGGTCTCAGTGCACCGTTTTTCTAAGCACTCTGGCAGCAAGTGTGCCGACGTGTAATTTTCTTATTGTGTATTAATGAGCAGGTATGGAAAAATATATGCTTTTAGATGCGTAGGTCAGCAACGACAGAAGGCTGCGACGGAACACACCGTGTAACAAACTCGTATAAGTCTTCTTCTCACACAGACCGCTTAATCGAATAATCCGAAACCCATGTCGTCGTCGGACTCTTCGGCATCTTCTTCTGGAGCATCTTCTTCGGCTTCACCACCAGCGGCGGCGGCAGAACCAGCAGCTGGAGCAGCACCGGAAGAAGCTGGGACAGAGGACAATTTAGTGTTACCTTCGGCGATCAATTCTTCGACGGTCTTACCCTCCAAGGCGGAGATCAAAGAAGAAACCTTCTCTTCTTCAATTTCGATACCAACGGATTCCAAAACGGTCTTCACGTTATCGGCGGATGGGGCAGAGTTGCCAGCGGCGTTCAACAACAAGTAAGCAGCCAAGTACTTCATTAGGTGTTTGTTCGATTTGCGGTTTCTATTAGATTAAAATCACCTGTTCTCGTCAAGGTAGTTTTGTCAATGTCGAGCGACGAACCTGGACAGGCCGACGACCCCGCTGCGAAGCGAACACACTGCTACAGAGGGGCCATTTTGTGAGACACTTTTTTAATTCTTGTCGTAACCGCTAAAATTTTGACCGCGTCGTAGTATCCCTAGAATATCCAGTGCACATAGTTTCGGAATGTATGGGTTATAGAGCAGTCATATGTAATGTATGGGTCTGTGTCTCTCCCCCAAGCCTGGGAATTCTGTCTAACTCGAGCCTGCGGCTCCAGAGGGGGCCGCCTAGAGCCGCCCGCTAGCCTCTCCAGATTGCGACAAGCTAGGGAGAGGCACCCAACCCACGCGCACGCGCGCACGCCGGAAACTCTCTCTGGCCGCAACCGTGGATCGTAGCATCACACATCGTCAAGATTGGAACAGTTGGCAAACATGGAGAAAAGTAGTTTCTGAAGAAGGCGTTTCTCAATATCCAGATAAGGGAAGAATAATATCGCAACATGTCTGAAGCTACCGCTACGAAGAGAAGAACTTTCAAGACCTACTCCTACAAGGGTGTCGATTTGGAGAAGATGTTGGAAATGCCAACTGAAGAATTCGTTAAGTTGGCTCCAGCCAGAGTTAGAAGAAGATTTGCCCGTGGTTTGTCTTCCAAGCCAGCTGGTTTGATGAAGAAGTTGAGAGCTGCTAAGTTGGCCGCTCCAGAGAACGAGAAGCCAGTTGCCGTCAGAACCCACTTGAGAAACATGATCATTGTTCCAGAGATGATCGGTTCCGTCGTCGGTGTCTACAACGGTAAGAGTTTCAACCAAGTTGAGATCAAGCCAGAGATGGTCAGCCACTACTTGGGTGAATTCTCCATCACCTACACCCCAGTTAGACACGGTAGAGCTGGTGCCACCACCTCCCGTTTCATCCCATTGAAATAAACAGCTCAATGCTTAATGAACGTGCCCTTACGGGGTAGCTTTATTCGATTGGTATTGTGATGGCATGTTAGCTGCGATAAAGCTGCTGCATGTCTCTTTGTTTCTATGTACCTTTGTATATTTTAATCAGAAGGTTTTCAAGAATTAAAGACGGCTTCAGTCCAAGCGCAAATGATCCTAGAGTTTGTTGGCTATTAGAAATTATATGCTACAAACTTCAATAAATGCATCATCACAACTTGCTTTGTAATTTTTGTAAGTCTTCGTATATTTCCGAATCCTTCAAACCGCTCAGAGTAGGAGCGCCGGGAAACCCACCGAAATACGTTTTCAAACCCTGAAGATCACTCAATTGGTTGTTAAACCGCATTCGATCAACGATTACTTCCAATTTGTCAACTGGGTTATTTCTGAATCTGAAGTTTATGCCTTCACAGGCCAGATCTTCCGGCAGAAGCTCGCCTTCGCGCCGCTGTTGTGCTGGAGCTGCATAACCAGTTATGCAACTCAGAGTCTTGCCACTTATTTTAACAGGAACATGATAATTTATCTCGGGAACAATGACGTCCATTTCGCGTCTCTCCTTATTTATATCGTACCATTTTTGAGTTGTGTTGGACAACAGCTCATGTTTGAGGTCTGTTACCTTTCGGAAGAAATCCTGATGAATGAAACAACGCGTAGCTCGTGTTTCCTTGTCTATACACTCGAGTTCGTATTTCTGCCTCTGATACGCTCGGTGCAGTTTGTAATCTCTCACAGAGTCTATCTTTTGATAATAGCTCTGTAAGGCAGGATGTGAACCTTCTAAGCACATCTGCGCCTCTGCTTGTAACTTGGCGAGCTTGTTTTCATAAAGTTGTTGCCTTAATTCTGCAAATTGACGTTCGATGTCGGTGATTGCTTTGAGAGCCTCCAATCGCAGTTGTTCCTGTTCCATCGGTGACTGTTCTGCTGACGTTGGGGAAGTAGTATACTTTCTAACTGTCTTATTCAAAGTTCCCGACAATTCTTGCTTATCATGATCATCGTCGTCCGCTTCATCCTCGTCTTCATCAGCATCGTTGTCCTCATCATTGTCCTGAGAACCATTAGTTGGTAGCTTGGGCTTCTTGAAATGAGAGCCGCTGTCTTCATCTCTTTCATCCACTGGTCGTTTTACACCTTGTGACTCAAGTTCGTTTATCGGTTTTCCTTCATCCATTGGTACCTTTTCGTCCTTGATATGTTCATTATTCGAGCTTTCCGCCTCTCCGGTGACATCCGTTGCATTGTTTCTTTCATTGTCCTCTTCGGTGCTCTCTTGAAGGGGGCTGTGTACTGCGGGACTCTTTTGATCTGGACTCTCGTCCTCATGAATACTTTCACCAAGGCTTTCAAGGCTTCCCTCTGAGGATTCCTCTTTATCATTGACAAGATTCTTCACCTCATGCTTATCATCAGCGGTCTCATCTTCATCATGTGCCGGTGATTGTGGTTCGTCCGCAATAAACGTTTGGTCATTGGGTGAACTGACAGATTCTTTTGCAAGCTCGGATAGTCTTATATGGTTTTCGTCCTGCTGCTTAATCACGTCTTCATCCATTTTTTCTGTCTCTGCGTCAGAAGAAAGACAATACTCCGATAAGTTCAAATCCTCCTGGTTGTTCGAATCAATTTTGCTCAAGACACTAGATCTATCGTCTTCGTCGTGATTCGAGTGTTTGTGTTGTTGTTTCCGGTTCTCCTGCTTTCGTTCTGCTTGAATCAGTGCCAGATTTGCTTCAGTCAGCTGGTTACCTGCGAGAATCGTTAGTATCTCAATTAGAGTAAAGGAAAGCCCGGAGGGAAGTTAAACCATACTTTCTTCACTTTTTGCCGCTTCTGTGTTCATCTGATTACACAGCAATAGTAACTTGGTGTTTGGCCAATAGCTATGTTGATTATATCAATGAAGATGAAGAAACAAGACTGAAGGAAGGGAGGGGCCCTCTAATGGTAACACTTAAATTGTATACTCACTCTGAACGATGTTTACATTTTGATCACGTGCCGTTGTTTTCTTTTTTCAAGTGGATGAGAAGAAAAATTTTACGAATAGGCCATCTCATCGCTTACTTCGAGGTTGTTAAAGGGTTTGCAGGTAGTGAATATGTCCTCAATCAATGATCTATTCGGTACTCCGAGTTCCAATCAATTACAAAGCAGTGTAAGTGACCTTTTCAAGAAGTCATCAGGTCCTGTGGATGCGCAGAAGGTTAAAACCAAAGTTAGGACCGTTCTACCAGAAATAATCAAGAGAGTCGACAAGCCAGTTCCAGAATTGGAAGAAGAAGAAGCAACACCTATTTACGAAGGTGAATCTGGTAAGAGAGAATTAGAACAAGAGCAGAATGAAGTTGATGAGCGCTTGACGACATTGAAGAAGCAGAAAAAAAAGTCTAAGAACGGTGAGGATGATGACCTGGAGGAAAAGTACTACTCGAAATTACTGAAGGACCAAGTTAAGGGCGAAGATGAACACGAAGTGAAAGAGAAAGAGCATGCAGCAAAATTACCTGCAGTACAAGCCGCATCATCTGCTGGCAGGCAAGATCTTAAGGAGGAGGAGCTGGAGAAGGCTGACCGGACTGTGTTTGTTGGCAATGTTCCAACTGACGTGATCACGTCGAAAAAAGTATACAAGGAATTCAAGAGTCTCTTTAACACCCAGAAGAAAACAGATGAGGGTGTTGAGGCTTCGGGTGCTGAGGACGAGAAAGACGGATCTAAGTCTGATGCGCTTGCCATTGATAGTATCAGGTTCAGATCCATATCTTTTGATGAAGCACTACCCAGGAAAGTAGCTTTCATGCAGCAAAAGTTGCATTCTGCCCGCGACTCCGTGAATGCCTACATCGTCTACAAGAACAAGTCAGCTGTAAACCAAATTTGCAAGTCCTTAAACGGTACGGTGTTCCATGATCATCATCTCAGGACGGACTCTGTGGCCCATCCAACTAAACATGACAACAAGAGCTCTGTCTTCGTAGGCAATCTAGATTTCGAAGAAGCAGAAGAGAGCTTGTGGAAGAACTTTAGCTCATGTGGTGACATCGAATATGTTCGTATTGTGAGAGATCCAAAGACTAACCTCGGTAAAGGTTTTGCCTACGTTCAGTTCAAAGACTTCCAGAGCGTAAATAAAGCACTCCTGCTTGATGGTAAGAAGATCAATGACATCGGTAGAAAGCTGCGCGTCAGCAGGTGTAAAAACATGGTGAAAACGCAAAACTTCAAGCAAACAAACTTTTCAAATCGTTTCAATGAATCCCAGAAAACGAAACTAGGAAGGGCAAAGAAGATTTTGGGCAGAGCAGACAGATCAACTGCCGGGAACCACATAACTGTAGAAGGTATGAGAGCTACCAAAGGCGATACAACACCTGGATTGAAAAGAAAAAAGCAAAGATCCAAGACTGGTAGAGTTACAAAGCGCTCTACTGCTTTCAAGAAAGCCTCAAAAGAAACTTGAAAGTAATTTTAACATTATAGTGTATATTATTAGATCGATTCTCATCGATTATAAGTATTGATAGCATCGCATTAAAAGTCTTTTTAGACGAACGCAACAGCCTACATGGTCCTCCAATGAAGCGTACAAGGTGTTTCAATTTGAATACCAAAATCTAATCACTTCACTATCAAATATGGAAATCTTGAGGTTATCCTATGAAATTGATAGACTATGCGATATTATAGACGAAAGAATAAGGTTAGTTTCAGTGCTTAAAATTGCGCCATCCAAAAATGATACCATGAGCTTGAAGAAGCATTTGAATGAAACGTTAGATCTACTCCAAGAGGCAGCTAAGACAGTTACAGAAGAAGATCGAGGGAGTTTGAATGGCTGTGCTGAGAAATATAATGAGGCTGTAGCAGAAATCCCTGATGACCTAATAGACAAATCCCTTTACGTTTTTGAAAGAAGGCCGTCGCAAACAAATAATCCATCATCTAGCAGTCAGGAATCAAAACGAGTCCGATTTAAGGATAACTTGGTGGAGTATGATGAACGAAAACAAGAAGATATAACTTTCCAACCTTATTCAGATAACTTAAACGAGGAGGAGGCATTAGAACAAGATAAAACTAATCTCTTTGGCGGACGCGATGGATATGCATCTAGCGATCCGCAGTACGTTATTACACCACAACTGTCTAATCAGGAACTCTTCATACAGCAACAGCAGCAGCTCCTGGAACAAGACTCGCATCTAGAAGACCTGTCCAACTCGGTGCACAGGACATACGACTTGACTCTAGACATCAATCATGAAATGACTGAGCAGAATAATGGAGTCCTTCGAGACTTAGAAAGTCTCGTAGATAACAGTGGAAGAAACCTTAGCAGAGCTAAGCAACGTTTAGAAATTTTCGAGAAGAGTGCCAGAGAAAATGGCCCATGTTTTATAATACTTCTGCTGACGCTAATACTAATCCTTCTGGTGGCACTTTAGCATCTTTCGCATTCAAGTGTAACGACTTTCATCAAAATTGCTAGTGTATATATATATCATGATTGAATTTAAACATTTCATATATATCGGTAAAATGATATGAAGATGTGCCGGTCTTACATTACCATAATACTGATTATACAAGTATTCCCATTAACAAATACCAAAAAAAAACTGTGAACATTATCCTAATAGCTCTGGAAGCACAAGAAGCACAAGAAGCAATAACCCATTAAAACATCTAATATGAAAAAAACTCTGTGAACGCTTTTGAAAATATCTTTATCCTTTGAGAATGTAAGCCCGATAAAAACAAGCCGAACGACCTAGTGTACATGCAATAATCACGTAGCTCTCCTATTTCTAGCTACCAATTCTGTAAACCTTCCACCACATAATTTGGTTGCTGTGGGGTATAATTGTGATAGCCATTATTCGATAAATAAGGATTCGCGTGATGCTGTTGTTGTTGTTGTTGCTGTTGCTGTTGCTGCTGTTGTTGCTGTTGCTGTTGCTGTTGTTGTTGTTGTTGTTGTTGTTGCTGTTGCTGTTGCTGCTGTTGTTGCTGCTGGTGTTGTTGAACGGCAGCAGCCACTTGGTTTTGGAAGTACTGTTGTTCAAGAGATCTAGTTGCCATACTTGAAACACCATGATCAGTCATACCACCCTTTGAGTCATGCTGCAGTTGCGCCAGTGGATTTCCAGCATTCAGGACGGCACGCATATTCGCAGGCGAAAGGTATTCATTGCCTGCAACTGCCAATAGCCTTTGATTTCCCATAGAAGCTACTTCTGGAAAGAAAAACTCGTCGTCCATGAATGATTTCTTGAAATCTAGACGTAACCTCGCCTCTCTTACCAGCGAATCATGTTGTTGAGATGAACTATTTGGATGCTGTTGCTGTTGTTGTTGCTGTTGCTGTTGTTGTTGTTGTTGTTGTTGTAGTCTGGCTTGCTGTGATGAGCGTTGGCCAGATATTTGTGGCATATCCCTCTGAAGCTTTCCGCCACTATGGAAGTTATTTATTTGCGTGCTAAAGTTCATTAGAGTCTTTAGTTATCACCCCTTTCACTAGTTACTATTCTGTGAAGAGATGAGCAGTTCAAAAATTTTTCAGCTC
>JAJLUF010000112.1:0-30016 GCA_030569995.1 Lachancea cidri
TCTGCAGTACGTGCCGTGGTACGTGCTGGTATCTACTATGGTTGTGACGTATTTGCAGTCTATGAAGGTTACGAAGGTTTGTTGAAAGGTGGTGATTTATTAAAGAAAATGGAATGGCAAGATGTTAGAGGATGGTTAAGTGAAGGTGGTACCCTAATTGGTACTGCTCGTTGCATGGAATTCAGAGAACGCTGGGGTCGTAAGCAGGCCGCAGGTAACCTGATCAGAGAAGGTATCAATGCTTTAGTTGTATGTGGTGGTGACGGTTCACTAACTGGTGCTGATTTATTCAGATCCGAATGGCCTTCTCTAGTCGAAGAATTGGTCAAAGACGGCACCTTCACTGAAGAAGAAGTCGAGCCATACAAGAACTTGACTATAGTTGGTCTTGTTGGGTCCATTGATAATGATATGTCTGGTACCGATTCTACCATTGGTGCGTACTCTGCTTTGGAGAGAATTTGTGAAATGGTGGACTACATTGACGCTACTGCCAAGTCTCACTCTAGAGCTTTCGTTGTTGAAGTAATGGGTAGACACTGTGGTTGGTTGGCTTTGATGGCTGGTATTGCCACTGGTGCTGACTACATTTTTATCCCCGAGAGAGCTGCCGAATCTGGTAAATGGCAAAAAGAACTGCAAAGAGTTTGTCAAGCACACAGAGAAAAGGGTCGTAGAAACAACACCGTCATTATTGCAGAGGGTGCTTTAGATGACCAACTGAACCCTATTACAGCTGAACAAGTCAAGGATGCCTTGATTGAGTTAGGTTTGGACACTAAGATCACTACATTGGGTCATGTTCAAAGAGGTGGTACTGCAGTAGCTCATGATAGATGGCTAGCTACCTTGCAAGGTGTTGACGCTGTAAAGGCTGTCTTAGAAATGACACCAGATACACCCTCTCCTCTAATTGGTATTTTGGAGAACAAGATTATCAGAATGCCATTGATAGAATCTGTCAAATTGACAAAATCTGTAGCAGATGCCATCGAATCCAAGAACTTTGATAAAGCTATTTCCTTACGTGACAGTGAATTTATCGAGTTGTACGAAAACTTCATTTCTACCACTGTCAAGGACGACGGATCAGAGTCGCTACCAGAGGGTGATAGACTAAACGTTGCTATCGTTCACGTTGGTGCTCCTTCTGCAGCATTAAACGCGGCCACTCGTGCTGCAACACTATATTGTTTGTCGCGTGGCCACAAACCATATGCAATTTTGAACGGTTTCAGTGGCTTAATTCAAACTGGTGAAGTCAAACAGTTGTCTTGGATCGATGTCGAAAACTGGCACAATTTAGGTGGTTCCGAAATTGGTACGAACAGATCTGTCGCCAGTGAGGACATGGGTACTATCGCTTACCACTTTCAAAAGAACAAGTTTGACGGTGTTATCATTTTGGGTGGTTTCGAAGGTTTCAAATCTCTAAAGGAATTACGTGATGCCCGTTCGCAATATCCAATATTTAACATCCCCATGGTATTGATTCCATCTACCGTTTCAAACAATGTCCCAGGTACTGAATACTCCTTGGGTGTTGATACCTGTTTGAATGCTTTGGTCAACTACACAGATGCCATTAAACAATCTGCTTCAGCAAGTAGAAGAAGAGTTTTCGTTGTTGAGGTTCAAGGTGGTCACTCCGGTTACATTGCATCATTCACTGGTCTTGTTACTGGTGCGGTGTCTGTTTACACTCCTGAGGATCAAATAAACTTGCAGAGTATTAGGGAGGATTTGTCATTGTTGAAGGAAAACTTCCGCCACGACCAAGGTGAAAACCGTAACGGTAAGATTGTCATCAGAAATGAGCAAGCATCTTCTATTTACACCACGGAATTACTCGCTGACATCATAGCTGAAAGCTCCGGTAAGAAGTTTGGTGTAAGGACTGCAATTCCTGGCCACGTTCAACAGGGTGGTGTTCCTTCTTCCAAGGATCGTGTTACCGCTTCAAGATACGCTGTAAAGTGTGTCAAGTTCATCGAGGCTTGGAACAAGAAGAACATTGATGAGACTAACGATGACTTCAAGATTTTGAGATTCAAGTATGTTAACGGAGCGAAGGTTTACACTATTCAAGACGAGGACGCATCTGCTGCTATAATTGCAGTCAACGGATCTCATATTTCGTTCAAGCCTATTGCACACTTGTGGCAAGAAGAGACCAACGTAGAACTGAGAAAGGGTAACGAGATCCACTGGCAAGAGTTTAACAAGATTGGTGATATTCTTTCCGGTAGATGCAATCTAAGAAAGGAGGTGGACGCATCTTCTAAGAGCGCTTAATACCGCTGATTACATATGTTATATAAGCATCCGGTGTACGATATAGAGTATATGAAAGTGTATGAATTTTGAATGAAAAGCAGAAGCTATGCTTTGGTTAGTAGATATACAGTATGTTATTAACTGAACACGAGAACTTCTCACTCTTTGAGCATTCCTGATGGCATGAAACTATGGATAGCTATACATACGATAGTGCATTGTTTTGGACAACTTAGAAGCTAGTCAAATAATTCTGTGATCCTGTAATGTGCATCTTTCGATAATCTTTCTAAATTCACTAATCTTTATACTGACGTATTTTTGTTATTAGGCCAAGGCGGTGCTTTTTTCACCAAAATGACCTTCACAATCTCCCTCAACAGTTACTTAGCTATAACAATCCCAAAGGTTGATCCCATGACAGCCAGTGTCATCATAAGGGAAAATCTCAACGTCCATTTGAAAACTATGTGTTGACATTTTGAGGTCTTAAAAGTAAAAGACCTCCTTGTAAATACTAGAGCAGGGATAACAGTACATATCATTTTGCTGTGCTTAAAGAGGGTTGACGCCAGACTCAGAAGGATCGAAAACGACGCTTTGATACTAGCGAATATTAGCAAAACGTTGCGAAAATTATCCTGGAAACAACCCAAGTCTCCATCTAGTTCCTCAATTGCAGAAGCAGTCGAATTCAATCTCGTTTCTATCTTGCAAAATGTGGAATCGAACTCTTCGTTCCAACTTTCCAGTTTTCCCTCGACGAATTCGTCTATGAACTCCATACTTTGAAAAATACGCAGAGAGGCCTCTTTTAGTTGAGGTACCAAGTCATCATTCAGTAAGGGAATAACGGAGGTCTGGACCAAGTTATTGAAGTCTTTTAGGAGAAGTACGGTATCCAGAGAACTATCATGGATTTCATCGTCTAATTTTCTGAACTTTCGCTCGGCATCTGAATAAAACTCGGAGAGGATAATGTCAACATTATCAAAATAAGCTTTTTGAATTTGCAAAGCATTATCAGAAGCTACTGACAAGTCTTTAAAATTATTCAAATTATTCCTTTTCAATTTTTTTATTTCCTGTGCCACATCAACTTCGTTAAGCTCCTCAGTTATATCCTCTATTAGGGTCTTCAGGTATGCAAATTCTTGAATAAACTTCGAATCTAAATCAAAAAACTGGGACTGAAATGACTCTACGTTTTTAGAGAGGTCTTTGAAAGCAGTGCCCTGAATATTATTGAAGCTCTTGAGAAATACATCTTTCTGATATTGGCTTAATTTAATGAGTTCGATTAAACTTTGATCAAAAGTCGATTGCAGTTTGTTAAGATTTTCTCTTGAACGAACGTCAAACATATCTGAGGTCTCTTCAAGCTTTGTTTCGAATTCCTGCTGAAACCTAACATGTATCTCTGTGATTTTTAAGAAAACCTCCAGAATTTGGTCCTTTTCATATGGTAGGGAGTTCTCGAAACAGAGTGAAGGGAGATGTTGGAAATTTCCACTGTAAGTAGTCCACCATTGTGGTGATTTTTCTAATTCTGCTATGCAATTCTCTAACGAATTTCTATCAGCGTGCAGGCAGACTGATGGAATATTCTTCAATCCTGACGCTTCGAACTCGCAAATGGACAATTTCAAAGCAGCTTCTACTCTCAGACTAGAATCTACTGTTTCTATACCATGCTTTAAACATTGGGGCAAAAATGCACTTAAAGCCTCTGTTACACATTCGTTTTTAAAGTAGGGAAAGTTTGACACAATGATTTGGCTTAAATCTTTTTCTTCAGTTTTGTCATACGACATCTCTAAGATTTGAGATATCTGATTTGCAATGCTTCTCTGCTCACAGTTACAAACAGCTATGGAAAGCCAAAGAAGTAAAGAAGTGATCAGGATCGACATTGAACTTGCAATAATGTATTTAAACCTTTAAACAACGTATTTTTAGAATAACTGCCATTCTTATAAAGACAGCGAAAAATGGGACATGTCATAAAAGATAATGGGACATCGTTTCTCGTTATTTGTTTAAAAAAATATATATACATGTCGTTCTTAAACATTGAGAGAGTGCGACTAAGAAGTGCCATCCTTGGCTTCAAACTGGATAATGCTAGATATGGAATTGTGTAACTCACAAGCACGTGCAAGGGAACATCTGCCGCGATCAGTAGCTGATAAGGATTTGACAAGTGAAGATACAATCGAGTCGAAATCGTTTTTAAAGGATTGAACAAGAAGTTCTGCTAATAAAGACTCTTTCTTCGACTTAAAAAGCTCCATCTCGACCCTTACAGCCGAGGCCATCAATTCTGTAGTGTCCAAGTGTTCTAAAATTACCAATTTACCAGGCATTGACAATTTTGCAAAATTTGGTAGCACTAATTCCTTAAGAAACTTCCTTTTGTAAGATATATCAAAGCCAGGAAGGTTGAGTGCAGATTGATTATAAGGCCATTGATCCACCATTGTCATAATGTTAGCGAAAAAATTCGGGGACGCATTTTCACTGAGTCCTGTCACTAGCTTCGCCACCATTGAGAAATTGTGATTCACAGCAAACTGAAGTATAAAACTTTTCCTTATCTTGTCAGGTAAGGAGGTACCATAATAATCCACAGCACGCTGATATATTGATGCCAAATCACCGGCGTTGTTTAGCTTGTTCCTTGTCAGGAGAGACGCCTTTCGAATAAACTGCGGCAGAGTAGAGTCATAGATCTGTCTCGTCATACTCGATTTCTCTATCAAAGATAAAAGACTGTTTATTTCATTGAAATGTCGGCAATAAGGTATCAAGCATTCAATGATTTGTGGAGAGAGGGTGGTTCTAAAAACAGGTGCAAAGTTAGAAATGTAGACAAACTTCTTTAAAATCTGTTCGTCATTAGTTGTAAATCCAAATTTCTCGTCGATGAGACGCAAATAGTCTGCGGCTAAGGTAGATCTCGGGCAAAGTTTCTTGTTGATTAAATCTCTGAAAAGAACTTTACTTTCCATAAGATTCCCAGATTTGAGGTAGAACTCCAGAAACAGCTGTATAACAGCAGGCTCGAATTGGATAACGCAATTGGTATGATTAAACCTCTGGCTAATAGCATCAACAAGTCGTTCGATAGCCGTGGTCAACGCAGGAGTTGAATCAATGGCGTTATTCCGTATAGTAACTAGTATTTGCACAGCCAACAGCTCTGCAACTTTAAATTGGTCGATGTCTTTGTGGAGAAATTCAATAACAGACTCAATAATCCCAATCATACTTCCAGAGGACTTTGAGTAATGTTGTAGGAGATATAAAAAGACGTCTTCACTGAAAACCACAGATTCTTTTTCAGCAATCATAGATTCCACAAAGGTACTTATTAGATTGGGATTAATTCCTTGGGATGCTTCAGCGAATAAAGAAGCTAGCTTCTTGATTTTAGGTAGTTGACTCCTGTCTAACCTGCTTGATCGTAGAAGGTGGTTGACATCATAATCATTTATTATTTCTAGTTTACCTTTGGGCTCAGTAGCCCTCCTGAGGCTCTGGACCCATTTATTGATATCCTGTACAGTATGAAATTGCCACCTTGCGTTAATTAGTGTAGGTTTCGATGTCCCAGGATGCTCTATAACTACCGGTACAATTGGTTTACCACTTAGAATCTCAGGGTTCCTCTCAGAAAGACATAAAGTGGCCCTTTCATTTATATTCGGGCTATAGAATGGGTGAATGCTTTGATTTGGTGTTGGAATGCCTACTATTGAACTGTCTGGGGCAGACAGGTTAATGGATTTTTTGTGTCGATTTTTTGGAATCACGGTCTTGAGGGGGACCTGGTTGACCGTGGCAAATAGTCTAGTGGAGTTCCGCCATGGAGACATAGCTTCAACTGCACTATTCCGTTAGTGTGTACGAGCCAAAATTTTGAATAATATTCCAAGAAGTCAAGATTTTCAAGATTTTTGACGGGTGCACCTCATCGGCGTATAAAGTGATATCGAAGTGATCTCTTATAATGCTAGCCAATATAATTTAAAATCGGTAAGTCACCTCAGGTACTGATAGCTGGCTTGAACTAGTGCCAAATATCCTGGTCCGCCCTCCATCTTTCGCAGCTTGTGTTTTAGAATTTTTGCTAAAATGAAGTGGGTACATCTCCAGGGTTGTTCTGTTTCGAAGCCTTTCGTATTTCTTAAGTGATGCTGCTCTCCGCATAATACATATCATAGAAGAAGCAACTGCAGTCATTATTGTACCGACTAGCACCAGCCATCCAGGCCATGCCAGCTGCGGTACAAATAATAAAATGTCCACGAGGAAGCTCAGGAGTGATAGTAGTATGGTCGGCAGTGACCAGAGCACTGTCCCAATCAACATTTTACGAGAATTTCCAAGTCTGTGAAATCCAATGACCAGTGTAAGACACCATAGAATAAACGTAAACAGCAAAGATATGGGATGGACGATGAGTAATTTCGAAACAGACATTCTAGCACTGGACGGCAGAAAATTACGGATAACAGAATAATCGTCAGAATCAAGCACATATCCAATGCGAAATGAAGTACAGCTTTTTGTTTCAACTTTGCACCAGCCAAATACCCCGAATCTATTACCATTGTATGTGCAAAGAGCTATACTCTGTACAACCGGCACAGATATTACCGGCAATATCTGGAATACTAGCGCGGCGCCGATCAAAATGCAAACGGCAGATCTTGTCGGGCACACCATGGCTTCCGAACAAGTTATATTTTGAGTCGTATTGCCTTCCTTGTTCAAGAGAGCGAGTGCACCTGATATAATTCCTCGTTAATGAGATTATGGATCATTATTAACGTGTGTGGAAAATTTTATATGCGATGAGATGAGCATACTCTATGAATGTACACCCATTAAGAATTAGAGTAACTTGGCTCAAGACGACTTAAAATGACCTCTGATAAATCGTTTGGAGGTAGCAAAAGCCGAAAGTTTACCCCCGCGAAAACTGTGAATTTTCACGACGAGGAGGAGAATGAGAGGGGTGGGCATCAATATGAATCGAATCAGACTGAGAAGCTTTCTAATAAACAGTTGAAACAAAGATCCAGAGAATTACTCACAGTGAGAGCGACTCTACCAGTTTTTCGCAACAAAGACTCCATACTCAGTTACTTGAGACAAAACTCGGTTACGATTTTGATTGGTGAGACCGGTTCGGGTAAATCGACTCAAATTCCTCAGTTCATCCTCGAGGAACTCGACGTACTCGGAAAAGGACGTATTGCTGTTACACAACCTCGTAGGGTAGCTGCCATAAATTTGGCAACGCGTGTTTCGCAAGAAAACGGTTGTCGAGTGGGTGACAGAGTAGGGTACTCGGTTAGATTTGACAACACGACGAGTTCAAGGACGAGGTTAAAGTATTTAACAGATGGTATGCTCTTGAGAGAACTGATGTTAGACAAAAAGCTGAGTGAATACACACATGTGATCATCGACGAGGCACATGAACGGACCATTCTAACCGATCTGATCCTCGGGTTTCTAAAGGAACTTATCAAAAATGTCAGACCAGAACTGAAGATCATAGTCATGTCTGCCACGTTGCAAGCTGAGAAATTCAGCGAATTCTTCGACGGTGCACCCATTTTATTTGTGGAAGGACGTAAATTTTCTGTGGAAAGACTATATTTGAATGCGCCTTGTGAGGATATTGTAGACGGAATAATCAGATGCTGTGTGCAGATAAATCAAGGTGAACAACTTGGTGATATATTATGTTTCCTACCCGGTCAAGAAGAGATTGATAAAGCTGTCACGATACTTAGTAACATTAGCGAGCACCTAGACACGAATGTGCCAAGGCTTATACCACTGCCGTTGTATGCAGCACTATCTCCGGCAGACCAATCAAAAGTATTTTCTCCGCTCAAGGGATTCAAACGTAAAGTTGTTTTATCAACAAATCTGGCAGAAACCTCGGTCACAATCCCGGGGGTCAAATACGTGGTGGATTCTGGACTGCGTAAAGTCAAAGTCTGGCGTCATCAACTGGGGCTGGCTACATTGTTGACAGTTCCAATCTCAAAAGCAAGTGCTGCTCAAAGAACGGGTCGTGCAGGTAGAGAAAGTGAGGGAAAGTGTTATAGACTATATCGAGAACAGGACTACAAAAAATTGCCCATGCAAACAGAACCGGAAATAGCACGAAGTGATGTGACTTCTCCAGTACTTATGCTGAAAAAAATTGGAGTAGAAGACATCATCAATTGGACGTGGCTCGAGAACCCTGGTAAACAGTCGATTCTACTTGCATTACAAGAGCTATATCAGCTGGCTGCGCTAAACGATAGTGGAAAGATCACCACCAAAGGAGAGCATATGGCGCTGCTACCGTTGGCACCGCATCTCAGCAGTGTATTACTCAGAGCGCGCGATACCGGCTGCCTCCTACCTGTTATCGACATTGTGTCGTGCTTGAGTGTGGAAAACCTTCTGTTGAACCCAACACCCGAGCAGAGAGATGAGGTGAACGAACACCGGTTATCGGTCGCCACGCGTGGCGCGAGACACGGGGACCTGATTATGATGAAGGAATTTTACGACGTGTATGTGTCACTAGCTACAAACGCTGAAAGACAAGAGTGGTGTAAAGAAATGTGCATCTCGCAACGTGGATTCCGTAATGTAGTGAAGGTCCGTGCTCAGCTGATCAGCTACATGGAACGGTTGTTCCACGAAAAGCACGAGTCACGTGACAGCGCCGTTGCTAATGACTCTCACCTCGAAGACGCGCTCGACATCCCGACTGTGATAAAGTGTTTCCTAGCGGGGTTCGTCAAGAATACTGCGATTGGAATGCCCGACCGCTCATTCCGGACCACGACGACCGGTGAGACCATCTCAGTCCACCCTTCCTCGCTATTATTTATGGACAGGACATGTCCAGCCATCCTGTACACGGAGTACGTGTTCACGACGAAAGGCTATGCCCGTAACGTCAGCCGCGTGGAGTTGTCGTGGCTGCAGGAGGTAGCGACTGGTAAACTAACCGCGCATCGTAGCACATGATGCGCGCTCCTCCCCTCCCCTCACTACGTAATATCGTATAACATAACATCCCCGCATCTCCACATCCAAGATGACGTCATAGTCACGTTTTCCAGCCCTCATCGCGACCCGAACGTCCTTATTTTCGTGTATGTAGCCCACGTCATTAAGTGCAGCGCCGTACTGTACTTAATTCTTGGAGGGAACACCTTCTGGACCCATACACCGTGCCAATCTTTACAGGGGCCGACCCGCAACCAAACCTTAACACGGTTATTAAGGATGGGCCCCGCAGGAGCCCCACCACCGACGCGCATTCGCGGAGTATATGCTTTATTTCTTGGCCTCTTTTTGTTCTAAATTAGGATATCTACCCTAGTTATCGTGTGTTTCGATTTACACAGTTATTCAAAGTCTTAGGGCTTGACTCTAACTAATCTCATGCGAAGCCGGTCCAGTCTACTGCTTCACTGCACTCTGCTGCACTAAGCTGTGGCCACCTGCGTTTGACCGACCCGCCGACCGCCCGGCGGACAAGCCGTGTGAAAAATGACATCAAAGTTGACGGCTGCTTAGAAACTACCGTAGCTCGCTAAAGCCCGAGCTTTGCAATGACGTACGCCATCCATGTTTGCACGTTCAAGCAGAGAAATGGCGTACCGCCTTGGAAGGCCTGGCAGCTGTTAGGCGCTGCACTCTGGTATAAGCAGATATATAGTTATTATGAGGATTCGTAATCCAAGAAGCGTAGGAGGAGGGATGTTAACGAAATACGTACTGCTCTGACACGGCTCGTCAACTCATGATTGGGTTATATTTCTTCTGTGAGAATGGAAAGACAGTATTTATACGCGAGGGTTCTGAACGTTTTTGGGTTATTAATCCTCTTTGTTAATGTTTCACATATTGATAATTTGTGAGAAATAAGATTCTGAGATATAATTTTTAATAGACTATCTTTGAAAACCTAACTACTTACTGAATCTATCGACCATCCTACAAAGTTGCTAGTGGTATAGTTAGAAAAAAAAAAATTGTCCTCTCTCATATTCACACACCTATTACAAAATGCTTGAAAAATTGAAGTTGGGAAAACTCAAGCTCATCAACAGAACCAACACGGCTGGTTTGAGCGGAAACTCGCTTCGTTTGGCCATCACCATCACCGCCGTTACCGGTTTTTCGCTGTTTGGTTACGATCAAGGTCTGATGTCCGGTTTGATTACCGGTGACCAGTTCAACAGCGAGTTCCCAGCCACGAAGGAGGTGGGCAACTCCGACAGACATGCCACCGTTGTTCAGGGTGCCGTTACCTCGTGTTACGAAATCGGTTGTTTTTTTGGTTCGCTTTTTGTCATGTTCAGAGGTGAACACATCGGCAGAAAACCGCTCGTTATCTTGGGTGCCATCCTCACCATCATCGGTACTACCATCTCCACAGCTGCATTTGGTCCTCACTGGGGTCTGGGCCAGTTCGTTGTTGGCAGAGTTATCACTGGTGTTGGTACTGGTTTGAACACCTCGACCATTCCTGTGTGGCAATCCGAAATGTCCAAACCTGAAAACAGAGGTATCTTGGTCAACTTGGAAGGCTCCGTCATTGCCGTTGGTACTATGATTGCGTACTGGATCGATTTTGGTTTGTCATACGTCGATTCCTCCGTACAATGGCGTTTCCCCGTCGCTATGCAGATTGTGTTTGCCTTGTTCCTGCTAGTCGGAATTGTACAGTTACCAGACTCCCCTCGTTGGTTAATGGCGCAAGGTAGACGTAACGAAGCGCTACATGTCCTAGCTCAACTCGATAATTTGGAAGTCACTGACGACGCTATTGTCGCAGAAGCTACCATGATCCAGGACGCTGTTAATAGATTCAGACACGAGAAACGTTCTATGAAGGATTTGTTCACAGGTGGAAAGAGTCAAAACTTGCAAAGAGCCCTTGTCGCTGCATCCACTCAATTCTTTCAACAGTTCACTGGGTGTAATGCTGCTATTTACTACTCTACGGTGTTGTTCAACAAGACCATTGGCTTAAAGCCTAGGTTGGCTTTGATTTTGGGAGGTGTGTTCGCCACCATTTATGCTTTGTCCACTATTCCATCGTTTTTCCTCATCGAGCGCATGGGTAGACGTAATTTGTTCCTCGTGGGTGCAACTGGTCAGGCCGTTTCCTTCACGATCACTTTTGCGTGTCTAATTAAAGATACTACCCAAAACGCCAAAGGTGCTGCTGTGGGTTTGTTCTTGTTCATCTGTTTCTTTGGTATGTCTCTATTGTCGTTGCCATGGATCTATCCACCAGAAATTGCCTCCATGAGAGTCCGCTCGGCAACAAATGCATTCTCCACATGTACCAACTGGTTGTGTAACTTTGCTGTGGTCATGTTCACTCCGATTTTCATTTCCCAAAGTGGTTATGGTTGTTACTTATTCTTTGCGATTGTCAACTACTTGTATATCCCAGTCATCTTCTTCTTCTACCCAGAAACGGCCGGTAGATCATTGGAAGAAATTGATATCATCTACGCTAAGTCGTTCACTGACGGAACTCAAGCGTGGAGAGTTGCTGCTACCTTACCAAAACTTTCTTATGCAGAAGTTGAGGACCACGGTAATGCCCTTGGTCTATACGACGACGATTTGGAGAAAGAAGAGATTGAAATGGACGAAGATGTTGACCGTGAAGCTGACGCTGGCGTAAATGGTTATACATTATTCCAGAAGACCGAAGAGGACAATGCTCCACGTTCTGCCGACGCTTCTTCTACTTCTCAAAAGACTGAAAACTGAACAACTTTCCAGAAACCTTTTCATTTGTAAAATACCAAACCCTAATATCTGTATTGTGTAAAGTGTATAGCTGCTATAGTTACTTTTTCAAAATTTCTTATTTACATCTAAGTCAGTCCTCAGCTCTATAGAGAATTATCTCATTGTCGCTCTGTCGGCAATGTGAGTCATACTAGTTGAATGATTATAGATGACGGGAAACCACGGAATTTTGATTGTCGCATTTTTAACGTTGCATAATCACGATGGTATTTCAACAACAAAGATTAGGTGAAGATAAGTTGGGAGCGACGTAAACTTTACACTGTACTTAATTCACCAGTTAAAACAGCCTAATGAAAATAACCAGAGTTACTCTGCAACGTGCAGCTGCTGCAATTGATAAATACGGTCTTTACGTTCCAAAGAATGCCGTTTTTCCTAAAGGTTTCAAGGTTGCATCAGCTATTACGGGTGTGAAGAAAAATGGCAACCTAGATCTCGGTATAATTCTTAATACAAACAAGTCGAGACCATCTACTGCAGCAGCTGTCTTTACCACTAATAAATTCAAAGCCGCCCCTGTGCTATTGTCGAAGGCAGTACTTGATAAAACTGCTGGTGAAGGTGTAGATGCAATCGTCATTAACTCTGGTTGCGCAAATTCTGTGACTGGGGAAGTTGGTCTGAAGGATGCGCAAACTATCGTTGGAGAAATCAATTCTAACTTAGGTAAACAAGATGCTACTTTAGCCATGTCAACTGGTGTCATTGGCCAAAGATTGCAAGTGGATAAAATATCGAAGGGTATTCAACAAATATTTCAGAATGATACTTTCGGCAGCGAATTCAACTCCTGGCTGGGCTTAGCTAAGTCTATTTGTACCACTGATACGTTTCCTAAGTTGGTGTCTTCTAAATTCACTTTGCCTAACGGCACTGACTACACCTTAACCGGTATCGCAAAAGGTGCCGGTATGATATGCCCTAACATGGCCACACTACTTGGGTTTATTGTGACAGATTTACCAGTCAAAAGCTCTGCTCTACAAGCTATGCTACTCTCTTCAGCTGATCGGTCATTTAACTGTATTTCTGTCGATGGAGATATGAGTACTAACGATACTATTTGCATGATTGCCAACGGGGCTATTGATACTGATGTGATCGACGAATCATCCCCAGAGTATGATCAAGTCAAATCACAGGTCACTGAGTTCGCTCAAAAACTGGCGCAACTGGTAGTACGTGATGGCGAAGGTGCTACAAAATTTGTAACTGTCAATGTGAAGAATGCTTTGAACTTCGCAGATGCAAAGGTTATTGCCGAAACAGTCTCTAATTCAATGTTGGTTAAAACTGCTCTTTACGGTCAAGATGCAAACTGGGGTAGAATACTGTGTGCCATCGGTTATGCAAAATTGGGAAATTTATCCTCCTTGGATGAATCTAAAATAAACGTAAGTTTCGTTGCAACAGACGACTCTGAGCCGCATGAACTAAAGCTAGTTGTGAATGGTATCCCTCAATTAGAAGTAAACGAAGCGAGAGCCTCGGAAATTCTAAGTTTGCCAGACTTGGAAGTCCTAGTTGATCTAGGTACTGGTTCTGAGGAATGCCAATTCTGGACATGTGACTTAACTCACGAATACGTTACAATAAATGGTGATTACCGTTCTTAGAGCACAATATTATATAATTGTATATCATTTCAAATTTGCCTCTTTTATTTTTTATACACGTTATACTTGAAAGTTCATCTTAGCTGTCTCCGACCGGAATCTGCACATTATCGCTCAAGTATTTTGAGAGCTTTTCGGCATCTAATACTGCCGTCTTGAAGTATTGGCGTTTGGGCAAGAACTTCAAAAGTTCAATTACATTCTCAGGGACAGAGCTTTGGGATTTATGTCTCTTTGAATTCGTAGTATCCTCCTCTCTAGAAAAGTCCATAGATCTTTTCAGGGTGCCATCCGATTTAGCAGACTGCAAGAACATATAATCGTCTTCATTCGGTAGGTAAGTTAATTCTAAGGATTTGATTAAGTTTTTGCCTTGTACCTGATACCTATCAGTAAACACGTCGATTTTTTCCAAGTCAGGGAATTTCTCGAAAAGCCTCTTTTCTATGGAATAAGCACTATTCAAGTTACCGAACTTTGACTCATAGTTAATGACCTTCTTGTAAATGCCCTGCACCTGCTCCAAATCAGTGACTTTTTCTAACGACGTCTCGAACAAGGATTTAAGCAAAGCATCCTGATTGATCATAATGAGGAAATCTAAGTACTTATTGACATACTCAGCATCGTCTGAGTAGAATTTCATGCCCAGTTCTAGGACCTTACACGCGGTTTTATGATCACTACTGTTATGGAATTCTAAATGTGCATTTTCCACATATATCTCGTGAGTCAACAGCTTCTTGAGTTTACGGCATTTTCCAAATACTTTTCGGGCTGCTGAAAGCCCAGCCAATCTCTTCATGGCATTCATATATATGCAATAGACAAACGTTACGTTTTGCCTATGTTTGAAAGAGTCTGGTGATTCTGTGTCGGATAATATATGATACTCTAGAACCAAACGGTCAATGCAGTTTTCAAAGCACTGCTGCATACCTTCAACGTCATTTTGGAGTTCATAATGCTCTGCAAGCTTGAAGGTAAGTGTTGACGAGCCGGGATTAGCCTTCAGTCCATTTATTAGAATATCCCGAGACTTTTCTTGATTGGTACAGTACATGGAGTAGTCGTACCATATTTCTGGAGCGAAAATCAAATGTTGAATAGCTTGTTTGTGAATATATTCCAGCCTTTGAGCATACGATTCCTCAGGTAAATCTAGCTTATTCTCCGTTTCCCATTTTATCCATTCTAGCCATATTTGTAATTGATTTACATCATATTCACCAGGCTGAGGGATCGTCTGCCTCGAACACTGCGAGAAACGAGAAGGTAGAGTTCTCCTGATTCCTCTCGTAACATTCGACCATTCTTGGTACAAAGATCTGGCTTTCATGTAATTTGCTGACAGCTCCCCAATAAATTTTCTTGCGGTGAGTGAATTGACCTCCTGCTCCCATTGGGTATACTTATTCCAGGACTTTTCAAGCCCATCAAACGGTATGCACAACATGCGCTTGTAAAGAGTTCTTGTCAAATCTATGCGCTGTTGCTCCTCCCATTTGCTCACTGGCTTCCAGTGTTCCATAAAAGAAAGATATTCATTCCAAAAATGGGATGAACGAGGCTCCCAGGTGGCACACTTAGTTGCTACAGCATCAAAGGCTTTTAAAACCACTCCTCGAGCTTCTTCTCCACCTGTAATTAAATTGTTCTTTCTACGGACATAGTCCAGATACATAAACCATAGACTCAGATCGTTATTCTCTGAAGATCCGGAAAGACACCGCGTTAACAAAGTCTCTGCATGCGTAAACTCATCTCTTTCTAAATCATAATTTAACTCCACAGTCCAGAGTGGAGAAAAGAAAGGGAATCGTTCGTGAAGCTCTTCTAAAACTTTTCTCGCTTCGTCTTGCTTATCTTCGGAAGTGTAATAGTTCACCAATTCCAAATATGTACAGATATCTGTAGGCTTTTCTTCTATAATATCTCTCAATCTACCTTCAACATCATCTTCACTTCTCTGTACACGCAAAGTGGGGCGTACAAATGTTCCTGACCCATTCTTGGCCAGTTCTGGAGTGACAGACATAAATTAATTGACCTGCGTACACTTTAAATGTCTGAATAAAATATTACTCTTTATGCCCTTCAAATTTTTAGTTCTTTCGCCACCATTTTTCATCATATAACTTCTTACGTCTCGTCAAATCTTTAAATTCAGAACTATACTTCTGTGGATACAGACAGATCAATATTGTATCATTATGGTGCCAACAGTTCATTTATGGGGTCTTGATGGGAAGCCCAGTGTTGTTTCTCCTGAAAGTATCGCACTTTTCTGGCTTTTAAATAGTGTGGAGTGTGAAACAAAAGCTTGCGTGGTGTTCTCCAACAACACTGATCTATCACCTAATCAGGAGCTGCCGTTGCTGATTGAGGGAACCAAGAGCATATATGGATTTGCAAACATTGCAGAACATCTGTTCCCACAAGAATCTGCGCTCGAAATGGCGCTTTTGCAGTTTGCACAGACCCAGATTAGCACCCTGACCCAGTACCAACTGTACCTCAATAAAAATAACTACGACCGTTTCACAAGAAAGGTTTTCTCCTACCTGCTTCATTGGCCAATGTGGTATAACACACCGCTGAAGTACAGGTCTTTGGCAAGGAAGAGATGCGAAACTTTAGGATACATTGGGCACGAAGACGACGAGGAAGAACATGAAGTGGACTACGACGACTTGGTTCAATCAAAAGCTATTAAAATTACAAAAGATTCCAAATCGCGTGATAAGGAACTGCTAAAATCAGCAAGATATAACCTGCAATTTTTGACTCGACTTGGAGAACAGATAAACTGGTGGGTAGATGCAAGGCACAAATTATCAAGTGAAACCATCCCTGCAGACTACCTCCTCTGGGCCAATTTATTTGTGCAACTGGAATTGCCGGATGGCAAAATAATAAAAGACTATCTGGAACAAAATCTTCGCCCTGAAGTGTATCAAAACATCAAGGAAAAATTACATACTTGCTCACAATTGACCTCCGTGGTTGAACAAAGGCAGCCCACGTTCATGGAGAGTGGAAATGTCATAACTTCAATCTACCGGCAAGCTCTTAGGTATCTTTAATTTCTCTTGGGTTTGTGTAGGCCCCTGTATACGAAGTAGTAAACTACCGTTCCATCATCATTGGCGATACCCAGGGTGACTCGCCTAACACTTGTCCTATCAAATACACTATCTAGGCATTCCAAGGTTAGAGTATTCTGGCGGTATTGTGATAGTTCGACGGGTATGACCCATTCTTCCTCTAGCTGTTCATCATCATTACTCAGTTTGTTGGGGGGGAAGCCAGTAAGCACATAAAGCTGACCTGAATTTATCTCATGCTGCTGTATATCAGTCCACAACTGCTGGTGGACAAGATTATTCCTAACCAGTGTCGTTATGCTGCTATTGTTCATTTTATCATCATTTCATGCGCATCGCTGAAGCGTGAAATTTTTCAGAATTTTGATGGTTTTTCTTTCTACAAAAAACAACTCAAGAGGAAAGACACGCATCAATATGAAAGGTGTGAGCTTCATCACTTATTTGCTATGTATCTGGTTAGGAACAACCCAGGCAATTGTTCCAGTAAGGGTGCCTAAACACACTACCACCACTACGGAAGTTCCTAAGCCGTGGTATCGAACTATTTACTCATCCGAGAAAGAGTTGGTCACACCAACCGTGATTGCAGGTGTTACTTTCTCCGCCAAGCCTCCTGCCAGTTCTGATCCATTACAGCCTTGGGTTTCCTTAAAAAAAGAAGGAATTCCTGTAACCATCAAGCCAGAAATAAAAAAAGGCCGCCCCAACAGAGCATCGCCTGATTACAGTACCTACTTCAAAACTGTTAGCACACGCACCTTTTCATATGAGGAATTGAAAGCAAATAATATGGATCCTAGTGATGTGCATGAGGAAGAAGAGTTTATCGAAGAGGATAAGACTTATGTGTCACTGAACCCAGTGATCCGTTGTACTCCTGATCGTTACTTTCAGAAAGGCCTTGCCAAGAATATACCCAGTGAACCGTTCTGCACTCCTAGAGAAAACAGTATTTTGAAGGTCGGACATACATACTTTGCCACTTGGTACACAAGATTTTTCCAAGACGAAGAGACAGGAAATACTGTAGACAAGGTTCGCTTGCACTTATTTGCGATTAAAGAAAAGTCGCACGATAAGGGGTTTAAGAAGAGAAGTCTGACAGCTGCCTTTTTTAGCTCTGAATGGGTTAAAAATGTTGATGGTTTATACGCATTAGAAGTTGACGAGGAGTGGCTGTCAGGAAAATATGAAAGGAAGGCACTTCTCGCGGTACAGCCTTCGAACGTCCCAGACGAGGAATTCAATCCCCAAGAACACGGAGTCGTTGTTGAGATAGCCCTTGGGTCAAAGGTTTTCAAAAACACCAAAGAACAGCTTGCATTGCAGGATGAAGGTATCACTGATGAGTCTTGGTACTATGTTGCAATAACGATGCCAACAATAGTTCTAGTCGCTTGTGTCGCAATGTATTTCTTCTTATTTCTAACTAGGGGCACTCGTGATGTATCTGATGTTAAGCGTTATGCCTTGGGCCAAAAGCGTCGGGTCCTTGGCAAATTCAAAGACATGAAAAAATTCAAGGGAATGAAAAATCATCCTTACAATGAACTACCCACTTACAACAAGACCAGCAAACAAAGCTGACTGAAGGTTCTTTTAGTATCGACATTTTACACAAATTTTTAAATTATAAGTACCCTTTCCTCTTGAGCGCTTTCACTATATCCATTCTTGTCTTGCTGCAACTTCGCATATTTTCTCTAGAGTTACAACTCTTGGATCTGGTTTCCCAGATTCATCTTGCGAAGTATCGCACATGTCCTCGTCGTCGACCTCTTCGATGTAGTAAAAAAATGGTTCTAAAACGAGCATAATTTTCCAAAAATTTCTGCTACTGCAATTTTGAAAAAGAGCATCGATTAAACTAGGCAAGTACTCAACTTCAATGTATTCCTCCGCGCTACATACAAATTCGTCTAATTCGAAGTCTTGCTCATCGGCTGACAAAGTTGAGTACATCTCAGAAAGGAGTGTCAGCTCTTTGCTGATTGTCTTGGGGATATCTTGACGTGCTTGCCATAATAGTCTATGCGCTGTTTGTAATTTGTCAGTATCCACAGAAGAAACCTCATTCTCTGCGGACACTGATGGCTCTTCGTGTAGAGTTAAAAACCCATTCCGTTCACTTTTCTCCATCAGCTCATTATATTCATTGTAGAGTGAGATGATTTTCATCATGGGTTTGTATAGTTGTTGGCACACCTTCATTTCACTTCTTGGAATAATAACTTTCTCAAGATAGTGATTTATCAAACCTTCCATAAAATTTGCCCATATGGAGCTGAACACATAATTCTCGTCATGCTCGGTTTCATCATAGTTTTCGTTTATATTTTGGCGCATTATCTGCTCCGTCAGCGTACAAAAAAGCTTCGCATTCTGCGGCTGTTTCTTGTCCTTCAACTTTGCTTTCGGTGGTTCTTTTGCCTCGTTCTCTTTGTCCAGCCAATAGTCAGGGCCTCCCCTTTGTGACAATGTGACTAACAACAGGAATAGTTTAACTTTATTCCAAGGCTTTAAAGCATCAATGCGGTCGTCACTGATTCTGCTCACGCCGCGATTGATTCTTCTATGAATGCACTTGATGAATCGCATTATGTTGCCAGCTTTTCTCTCGCCATACTTTTCAGTGAGATATGGCATGGAGATGATTTTCTCGTAATCACTTTTTTTTAAATCCATATGCTTGGTAAAGCTGAACCGATACCGTACTTGTTTTTTCGATGTTTTAGCTTGCCTCGTAACTTGACCACAGTTGTTACAGCAGCACTTGTTGTCGGCAGACTCATCGGTTTGCATATTGATTCAAATTCCCTCGTTTTGAACTCTCTCTGTAATGACAAATAGTCGGAATTTCGATACCCTGAGCACCTGCTTTTTGTTTCCTTTCGTAGTTTCTTGAAGTCTTGATGCTCAGTAGCTCATCCACGATCAAGAAATTTTTCAAATCGCGGTCATCATAACTTACGCAGTGAGACGTTTGGAAATATGTAAGGTAGTAGTAGGATTTTAAATTAATTCAAATATTAGATCGTGTGTACTGTAGTATATACAAAGCATATATAAGGCCAAGTAAGAACGTAATGTGAAGTATTACATATCAGGTAGAAGAGGTCTTCTCGACAGACGAGTCGGCTACATCGTCAGCACCAACGTCTTGGGCAGCAACTTGGCTGACGTCGAGATGAAGTTCTTCTATAACCTTTTCTTCGACGTTTGTCAAATCCATCAAACCGTAGAAGGCAATACTTATCAAACCAAGGACACCTGCAAGACAAGAGAAAACCATTGCGATAATACCCTTCTTGGTGAAACCATCAGGAATGCTCTTTATTTGAACATTTTCACCAGTCAAGTCAAGATAGTCTTCAGTGTTAGCCGCAGCATTACCTTCGTATGGTACACCAACATTTTGACAAACACTCTTGTGGTTGTCAGTGATCTGTTGAGATGCTGTGTTTTGGATGGAAGTTGGATCCTCGATCAGAATAATAGCTAGACCTTGTAACAAATGCCATTCAATGTGACAGTGGAACATCCATACACCTGGGTTATCGGCCTTGAAACGAATAACAAAGTTAGATTGAGGTCTAACGTAAAGGGTGTCTCTCATCATTGGGTATTCTGGGAAACTAGGGTGATCATCTGCGTCATAAAGATGTGGTTCATCATCGAACTCGACATCTCTGACCAGAGTTTGGAAAGCATGCCCATGCAAATGGAAAGGATGGACACCCGTATCAAGGTTATTCAATACGATTTCGACAACTTCATCCTTCTCTAAGACGAAGGCATTGATATTAGTACCATAAGTGGTAGCGTCTGTGGCGTCATCACCTGCACTGAGAACCGTTAGAAGAGTAGGAACCTTAGGTGCAACATAAGTGATGTTGTTGAAGAAAGCATAGTTGACACCACTGATCAAGTTATCCATAGCAACGTCGACGGTGATGGTGTAATCAGGATCTGAAAACACCTCTTCCTTGTCGTAAGGAACAAGATAGAAGTCATCCAAAATGTCTAGCGCGTCAACATAATACTCTGTAGGCGTGGGGGCGCTTGAGTTGTATACCATGTAGGACGTAACATTAAGCTGTAGGTCGCTTGGAACGACGTCTAACATTGTGTCGTCAAACTTCTGCATAATGGCGAAATTACTGGATGTATCGTTCTTGGTATGAATTAAAACTGTGTATCTTTGAGCGACAGTGATGTACAGCATGCTGGTGGTGTTTTTCTCCGTGTAAATACCGTCAACTTCGACCACAGTCATGTCATGATCTTCGATCCAGAAGTACTGGGAAACGAACCCACCGGTATTCACGATACGTAGCAGGTACGTGGTGTCTGGTTTGACGTTCCATGTCAAATTCATTGTATTGTTAAGAATCAGATTCTGTGGGATCGGTTCTGCACCTGTAGGGTTGTACAAACTCAAGAAAGATGTAGTTAACACATCAGCAGTTTTGTGATACCATTCACCAAGTTGCAGAACCACATCTTCGTCGTAGTCGTAAGGGAAGTCATCATCTTCGATAACAAAAGCACCACGCATACCATCCTGATATTGTCCGGAAGTGTGTGAGTGATACCAATAAGTACCGACGTTATCAGGAACAGTGAAATTGTAGATAAAAGTGTCATTTGAAGCAATTGGGCACTGTGTGACCAATGGGGGGCCATCCATTTGATTAGTACCATTTTGAAATAGACCGTGGAAGTGCAGCGTTGTGTTCGCATTCGTGAAACCATTATTGAGGTTAACCACTACCCTGTCACCTTTCTTAACTCTGATATCTGGCCATGGGAACTCTCCGTTACACGTGATCACCTCTCTTTCCAAAGTACCATCAACATTGTACATCCCCCATCCTGTGGTCCAGTTGAAGGTGTGCGTTGTGACTGCGAGCGCCACACGCGCAGTCGCCATCATAGCCAAAAGGAAAATGGCGTGCATCTTGAAAGTTAAGTTTTTCTTGGTGAAGGAGGAAGCGTTGATGTAAAAGCTTGGCAAAAGAGCTTAAACCTCATTCTTTTTGTATTTTTCAGCCATTTCATCCTCGATTTGTTATATATAGGCACTACAAACTCTAATACTTCATCACCACCTTTAAATGATACGGGTGGGTCTTTGATAACCTGGGTGCGAACTTGAGGGTGCATCCTAAGACGTTCGCGTAGATCGGTGTTGGCCTAGACATCGTACCGATTCTGCCTAGGATATGCCCTGGCACTCTTTTGGGTGCTAGGCCTGAGCAACATGGCGCCGCTACCGCTTAAAGAACATTTCGGAGATGATCTTTCGGTTGAGGTGAGGGCGCGTTCTGCAAGATGCGCACCTTTCTGGGCAGAAATTTTAAACTGTTAGCCTGTAGGCTACAGAATGCATAGACTACGTATTAACAGGGGGGTGCAAAACGAATAGGAAATTACTGAATGCATATGAAGGGTGATAGGGCCGATGGGAAGCAGCAAATCCGACGTGTATGGGTGTTTAATTCCGGCGGCAATTTTGTTTTTTTTCGCGGAATTTCATTCCGCGCACGTGATGGTGAGGTGTATGGGTCTTTAATAAGTTTGGTAGTAGGGCCTACGTTTTTGTGGCAGATACAAGGTTGACCCCCTCGGCGTCTATTTGAAACGTATATAAAGGGCAGCCTGGGGCCGTGATGACCCCAGCTTCTTAACTCTTACCTTCCTCTCTTCTTACGTTACCCCATTTGTGGCCGTGAGGCTCAGCATGAAACGTGGACCCAGACTTTAGCAATCACCCGCCGAGAACAGCTGCCACATGGTCGCTGGAATAAGGCAACCTCTGCAATATAGTTTCTGGTAAGCGTTTCTTCTGACTGCCTCGCCTCGCCTCGCCACGCCACGCCACTGCATATCACTGATTAGAGAGATATATATATACTTTTTTTTTTTTTTTTTTTTTTATTATTTTCGGATCCAGGTTCACGCGAGTTTGTTTACCTATTTCAAGCAACAAGTATGTCTTCGATCGAGAAATTCATCGCCCAGCAGCCTCTCATTGTACACTCGTCTTTGGCACAGCTACGATACCTTGTGTTAAGCGAAGGCATACCTGCCTCTTCGGACAAAGCAGTTGGACGGCTGCGCTGTAATGTTTGGTCCGTGCTCACACGATGTTCAATGGATGGAGCCACTTCAGACTACGTGGCTTTGGTAAGGCGCGGGCCGCCGCCACCATCCGTTTATTCCAAGATCAAAAACGATACCTTCCGCACTCTTAATACAGACACTCGTTTTGTGGCGCGTGTGTCTGAAGATGTAATAACCAGATGCTTGTGTTGTTTTGCATGGGCTGTGCTCGATACTCAGGATCAAGATCAAGATCAAGATTCCAACTTGAGCACTTATGTGCAAGGTATGAATGTGCTTGTCGCACCGCTCCTTTACACTTGCCCTTCGGAACCTATGGCGTACCGACTCTTTCGCACACTTTGTCAAGGCCATATCCCGACATATTTAGACTCCAGCTTAACAGGCGTACACAACGGTGCCAAACTCCTGGACATTTGCGTCAAAATTGTAGATCCAAAACTCAGCAATTTCCTTGCGGACAACTTACTCACTGCTGAAATATATGGAATCCCATCCATCTTGACCTTATCCAGTTGCACACGCCCATTGCACCAGGTTTGTAAACTATGGGACTTTATGTTTGCATATGGGTTCCACATGAATATTCTCTTCATAGTGGCACAATTGGTAATTGTTCGGGCCCAGATTATGAACAGCAGGTCTCCCATGAATCTGTTGCGCCAGTTCCCTGAGTTTGATGCCGAAGAAGTCATTCGGCTGGGGGTTGGATTTGTCGCTAAGATACCTTCCAACATTTACGACCTACTCGTTCGGCATCTTGTAGATCCTGACCTGGTGATAGCATAGATTACGTGAATTTTACATGTAGCTAACCTAATATTGAATGAATGTTTTTTTTTTTTTTAATTCTTTACAATACATTCATGTTGTAGTCTCTCTCGCTAAAATAAGTACAAAGAATAGTCCTACCATTGAACCGAGAGCCCGGTAATTGTTGCATTGCGTTCTTTGAGCCATCTAGATCCTTGAATTTGATGTATATCTTGCCCACATTTTCTCCTATAGTATCGAAACTCACCCTATAGTCTGCACGAGGAACAGGGATCTTCACACTTTCTACTTCTCCCAAAGACTTGATCCTCGATGAGTTTTCCATTGAATCTCTTATTTCAGATACGAACTCTTCGTTCTTTAGGTCCATTGGATCCATACAATTCAATAGCACGACCACTCTGGAGACGTCATGATCATTCCTTATGACGAGACGCGGTAGATTCTGAAATGTGATCTCAGTAAAGTCCTGTACAAGTTTTGACTCATTAGGTTTTATTATTTTCAGATTGGTTAAATTTTTGGGGCTCTCTTCTGGATCGAAGAGCACAGTTCCGGTGGTTTCTTTGTTTGGGCCCAATGTAATTATCCTCAGCCATTTAGGAATTATACTGTGCTCTTTCAAAAGTTCCTTAACTGCCTCCTCATCGGTGGTCGTCGTTTCAATGAGCGCTAGAATGCTACCGCCGCAAACGGGATCTTCTGCGTCTTGCCTTTGGACGTATTCACCTGGACGCTGCCAGATGAACTTATGCATGATTTTACTCTCGATGAATTTTTGGCAGCTCAAAACGATGGTAGCCATTTCCTCGCTAGAGAACTCTAATAGTAGTCTGTTTTTTTGAAGCCACACATGAGATGCCAGCTCTTGTGAAACGTCCACTAACTTGACAAATTCTCTCAAGTACTGAACAACCTCCTCATCTGAGTTCAAGTCAGGGTCCACACTCGTAATCACTAATCTTCGGTTGGACTTTGCAAGTGCCATATTCATCTGGGTGGGATCTTCGAATAATATTCTTGTCCTTCTGGTGAGCACACCACTGGATACGATGCCTTCTAGTTTCGTCTCATCCAAATCCTGAGGCTGACCAGGGAGAGGAAAGAGCCCTGATAGTTTGGCTCTCTCGGCAGGGACTTTTTCAAATCCGTTTGGTGCTTTGTCCCATTTTGTGGGCCTCATACGAACTCTCTGATCAATCGATACAACGGCTTCCCAATCCACATCATCTCGCCTTCTTCTTGGAGGTGAGTTTTGTTTTTCATAATACCTACTCTGCTGGGGTCGAGGTCTATTCCCATTCTGATAACGCGATTCATTATATCCTCTGGTGTTCCCCGCGTACCTAGATCGGTTGTCCTCCATGCGTCTTCTGTCGATGGATTGCGGTGCACCTCTGGTATCTCTTCTTGGAGCCGGTCTCATGTTACCATTGGCAGCAGACCTTGAAGTAGTATTGTGAGAATGATTAGGAGTATTTCTCACCTCATCACTGCCCATAGAAGCAATAATCTTGGACCTTAAGTCTTCTAAAGAATCGCCCATCGCTAATTAGTTGTGTATGAATACTAGTTTTTTTTTTTTGAACTGAAAAATTTCAATGTTTCGAAAACGAACACCGTGGAACGATAACGTCAACGAGGATTATGAGGCATATAAGCGGTTTGCTAGCATTTGTATCCGTCGTTTCCTGTGCACTGCTTGGTGTGGATTATGGGCAACAATTCAGTAAAGCCATGGTTGTGTCCCCGCAAGCCCCCCTGGAACTAGTGCTCACGCCTGACTCTAAGAGGAAAGATATTTCGGGGCTTGCCATCAAGATCTTGAATGATGACATTGAAAGGGTATATGGGTCTGGTGTTGAGTCCGTGCAAGTAAAATACCCACAAAATGCATTCTTACACATGAAGCCACTACTTGGAAAATCTTTGGATGAAGACTTAAATATGTATCACAAACAGCATCCAGGCGTTCTGATGGAAAGTACAGAGCGTGGCACCATATCTTTCCATACATCAGGATACGACTATCCGGTTGAGGAATTGGTAGCTATGAATTTAGAGCAGGTCATTGAAAGAGCGGAACTTTTACTACAGGAAAATGGTGGCCATGACGCCGTTGACGCTTTGGCAATCACTGTCCCTGAGTATTTCACTCAAGAGGAAAGGCTGGCATTACTTGATGCCTCCCGACTTCTTAAAGGTGTGAAAACATATTTGGTGAATGACGGGTTAACAATTGCCATTAACTTTGCCTTAAATCATCGCGATTTCCCTGCTGGTGAAGCTCAGCACTATATTGTGTACGACATGGGTAGTGGCGCCACTCGAGCATCCTTAATATCTGTTAAGCAGCCTCTCAACGAGTCGGAACCTCTGGAAATTGAGTTTGGCGGCTACGGATATGATAAATCCTTGAGTGGTTCTCAATTGACTTTATCAGTAGCGAGTCTTCTTCAAAATAAATTCTTAGAGCGTCACACTAGCATAAGAACTGATAGCTTCGAATCAAGTGCCAAATCTCTAGTGAAGCTCATCCAGGCTGCTGAGAAGGCTAAACTGATCTTGAGCGCTAACACAGAGGCATCTGTTACCATTGAGTCTCTTTATGATGATTTAGATTTCAAGGCCACCATTACTAGACAAGAGTTCGAGGACTATAACCAAGATTTGGCAAATGATGTCTTGGCTCCGATTGCTGAAGCACTGGGAAATCAGTATTTGGATGTTGTAGTTGACCGTAATGATATTAAGTCGATCATACTGACCGGTGGATCAACGAGAGTTCCATTTGTTCAGAGACAACTAGCGAACTTTGTTGGTGAAGAAAAGGTTTCTAAAAATGTGAATGCAGATGAATCTTCAGTTAATGGAGTTACTATCAGAGGCGTGCAGCTCTTTAAATCATTCAAGGTGAAATCCTTAAACGTCATTGATAAATCAATATTTGATTACTCTATCAAGGTAAATGAATCGAGTATTCCTATGACCATTTTTGAACAAGGTAGTACATATCCAAATTCGACATCAATCATTCTACCACTATCTAACCACACCACAGATTTCACGATAGACCTGTACGAAAATGATCGATTGTTTAAAACTTTGGATGTCGCTACAGATGCAATCAAAGATAGATTCACGAAAAAGAAGTGTCCCTATGGTATTGCTTATAATGCAACATTGTCATTATCGCAAAATAGAATATTCAATCTTGACAGTATTGATGCAGTTTGCCTACAAAAATCCGAGGAATCATCCGGCATTTTTGAAAAGTTATTTGGTGGAGTGAAAAACACAGAACATGAGCAACCTGATCTTGATGGAAACGATGCCGAAGCGCCCACAAATGAATTGAAAGATTCTCTTACTCGCCCTAAAAGATTATCCATCACTGGAAAATACGTGCATGTCAAGCCGATGAACGCTATGGATAGGTTGCAGGTTCAACAACATATGAGTCTCTTGAAGGATAAAGACGATCTACGTTTGAAACTACAGGAACAAAGAAATAGCCTTGAGACAGTTTTGTATGATGCAAGAAATTATTTGGAAGAAATCGACGCTACTTCGAGAGGCCCTAGATCTGATGTTGAAAAGCTGAGCGTCTTAGTATCGGAATATTTGGAATGGCTGGATTACGATTCGGAAAGCGCTTCTATGCAAGACCTTGTTGATAAAATCTTGGAAATATCGCAATTAAAAGATAAGATTGATTTATTTATTAAGTCTGCTGATGAGCCTCTAGACCAGGCCCAGTTCCAAGCGCTCTGTGATAAGGGTTCCTCAATTTTGGAACAAATTAAAAATCATTATACAGTGGAAAACACTACACTTGAATCTCTGGATGAAGAGTTTGCAGAATTAGGCCTTGATGTTAAAAAAGAGTACCATAAACTGAAGGCGCCGAGGTACTTACCCAAATCTACGAAAAAACTCACCGATAATTTGGAGGCAATGCATAATCTCCTGGATGATATCCATGAAATTATGGAGTCAAAGCAGTTGCCTTCCAAGACCAGAGAAAATCTCTTCGAGATAAAGTTACATTTTGACACTCTCCTACAAGAGTTGGAGCAGTCATTTGATGTGTTGGAAGCTACAAAAAAGTATCGTTTCAGTGAATTAGCAGCCTTGTACAATAGAAGGTTAAGAGTGCTCAAGAGAAAAGAAGAGAGAAAAAAAGCTCAAGAATCATCAACTGCATTGAATTCCTTCAACTCTACTACCACAGAGACTGAGAGCTCTTCCACTAATAGCTTGAAGTCTACTTCATCTGCAAGTGAAATCGTTCATGATGAATTGTAAGAAGCATATTGCATAAGTTGCTTCTTTTAGAAAGTATTGTTTTTGTAATTCTTATCAGTACGAAGCTACAGAACATAGCCGTTGAATAGACTTAATATAAAGAATACACTTTTTTACATGGTTTTAACAAACCTACTAAATATACGTAATTAGTAGTTAACGCAACCAATCAATGACTCAATTCGTTATTTGTCCGAAGGAAAAAGGTTCATATGGGTAACCTTCGCCCTCGAAAAACTTGGACATTGCTTCCACCCATTGTAAACGCAAAGAGTGCAGCATAGCTGATGTCCCCTCCATCATAACTAAAATACAGACAGTTAGGACAAACCACATCCCGAATAAGAATACCACTTTGGCAACTGATAAAGGTGACCCAGAGTTGGTGGACGAGAAAGCATTCGCTATCGTCATTGACCATAGGACACTAGAAAGTTGTGCATGTGCTAATGATAGAGCCCATAACCTTAAGTACGATGCAGTATGAGAGATACAATTCAAGCAAAATTCAATTGTGTGAATGACCTGATGAATCATGACATCACCGAAATTGAATTCTTTCTTTGGGCCATCATTAAAATCTGTCACCACCATATCTTCGCCAGCGTTTTCCTGGGATTCGATAATGCTTTCTGAAACGTTTAAGTCATGTATACTTTGATATCCTTGAGATATGGCATTTTTGTTTTGTGCTCTTAGTGTCAAAGGTTTGTAAAGTAATAGCCAAGGCACGCAAACCAATGCAGCCAATAGAAGAGCAACCTGTAGAACTGCTTGTCCTGGATAGAGTTGTTCTTCAACCGTTCCTGGGGATAAGAACATATTTATAAGCATGTTTAGCAACCCGGGAGCTGCCTTGTCATCTTTCACCCAATCCTTTGACCACTTGAAAATAATCGCCCACGACAAATATCCAAAGATTGATTGCATAAAGACAAAACCTGGGATGAAATTACCAATGATATCAACTCTAGAGTGAAAATATCTAAAGTTCACCAGAGAGAACATCAAAGAATAAGTCATGTGGAGGAAACCCATCAGGATGGAAAGTTTCATTTTGTAAGAATTCGTGAAGATAAGATTGTTTTCACTACCATGCCAGGCATAATCGATACCAAAAGGATAAACGCTGACACTAGACGCCTCTATAGATTCGCCTTCCTTAAAATCCGATGGCCAACGCCATCCAGATTTAAAAAATGTCATAGACAATGAAAAAATATCGTTGTACAATAAGCCAGTGTAAATTGAGAAGGCACCCATCAGTAAAAGAACATACCTTCCGGAAAATGCCATTTCAAAGATTTCTCCTCTGTCAGTTTGAGAAAATTTTCTTTCATTCAAAACAAGATATAAAGCGATCAAGAAGAGGATTAAACCGTGCCCCGTATCGCCGAACATGATTGCAAACATAAATGGGAATGTAACAATAGTGGCCAAACCTGGATTCACTTCCTTATACGTTGCAATCCCATACGCGTCAACAATAGCTTGGAACGCCCCAGTGAACTTATTAGTTCTATGGTACGTTGGTGGGGTTTTATTGGTTTTAATTACACTCATTACGGCGCTGTTTTCGGAACCAATGCTTTCGCTATAATCTTTTAACGAGTTAGAAACCATGAGGACTTCTGAAGAAGGCACCCACCCTTCAGCAACTAAACCTTGTGACTCTTGTTTAAAAAGATTCAACGTTGCGTAAATATATTTTTCCCTTCTAACAATTGCCGTCCACATAGGCAATTGATCAGACACAATCAATAACTCCGTGTGTAAAGTCTGTTCAGTTGTTTGACAAATCTGTTGCAAATCTGAGATCTGATCATTCAAGTGCTGTATGGTGGGACGTCCTCCCGTGATTGGAAAGATCGTACCATTCAACGATTCGATAACGCGCTTCACTTTACTCAGAAGAACTTCACCGTGGGTAAATAC
>JAJLUF010000113.1:0-29776 GCA_030569995.1 Lachancea cidri
ATACTTCAAGTAACGCTAGCAGCGCGCAACATGCTTACGTATGCTGCATTTACGACTGTCGCTATCATATGGCTGGTCTACAGGCTGTTCCAGTTCTTAGGAATCCCTGTCTGGAGAATTGTTTCGACATTGGGTCTTCAAGTACCTCACACGACAAAAGTGTCGATCGACGATATCGCTAGCACCGGTATCACACTGCGGTGGGAAAATGAACCTTCAGAAACAACATACAAGGCGAGTAGCCCGATTTCTCATTATATTCTATATTTGAATAACACAAAGGTGGGCGCATTCCCAAATGTGGCGACTTCTCTTTATACATGTTGCTCATTGACGGGTCTTTCGCCGCAGACGCAATACCAGTTCGATTTTGTTACAGTAAACAAACATGGCTTTATGAACAAGGTTCCATCTATTTATGTCATGACTAAAAGCGAAACTGAAATGACAGAGTACCGTCACCTAACAATGAATGTGGAAGATAATGAAATCGCATCACTGCGAACACCAAATTTCCCCGCCGACGCTAAGTGGAGAAAGTCTCAAATTACCACCCCGGTAGACTTCCCAACATCTTACGCTAGCCTTACTTCTTTGCAGGACTTGGAAGACTTTTCGATTACAGATTTGAAAAAAATATTGATATGCGCTCAAGAGGATTTGCACGATGTATTACAACAGCAAAGTTCTATCTTACAAGATTTCCGTGAAAGTGAGATTCAACTCCAACTGGAACTCGACAACTTAAAGGCGCAATGGTCGCATGAAATTGATTTGCGGAAATCCCTGAAATCGAGTATCAAATCTTTAGAGAACTCGAAGCTTCTGTATGACTTGAAAAGAGGTAAGTTGGAAAAAAATATCGATCAAGTGAAAGATAAAGTCAAAAGAATGAAGAACGACATGTCCAAATGGGAAATTGAGCAAAAAGACCAGCTGAAACAAGATGTGCTAGCCGAGAAATATCGTGAACAGAAACGTCAAATATTGCAAGGAATAGAGACTGCAACAGAAAAAATTCGAGAATTGCAACGCGAAGTTTCGGCACAAGAAGAGGAAAATAAAAGACTAGTCTTAACGAAGAAGTCTTTGGATGCCAATAATAGCTCAGCACACCTTAGCGCGGCAAACTCCTCAACTAAGAAAGAAACACAGAAAGAAACATATGCTCCCCTCTCATTAAACTCAGTTTTGAAGAAACTTAACGATTATACTTTAGAAAAAAGCGGTTTACTGACAAGCGCTGGTCAAGAGTTTTTGAATTCTCTATCAGAAAACTCTTGCGTCACTTCTCAAATTAAGGAAGAAATCAATAAAGATTTAGAATTGGAAAACCAGTGGAGAATTCAAAAATCCAAACTAAGGAAAAGAATTGATCTGCTCGAGAAGAAGTGGAGTGAGCTTGACATGAATAACCGGCATATCATAGCGAACCTCGCTGCACAACCCTATACAGTCACAAATGCCGCACAAGTCTCTGCCCCTGCCAGTGGTGGCACTCCTCAGTTAGTTCTACATGATCCACATACCTATGTTGATGCTGATTCACAACATCAACAACAACAACCGTTTGGCAGTGCATCATATAGAGCTGGAGCCGCAGATTCAAATACATTCTCCAACTGGAGTCTACAGCAGGAACATCCGCAGGTACATGACAATCAACAATCTCAGCATGTAACCTATGGCAGCGAAGATCAAAACTTTGATTATGATAATGCAAAGCATTTACTGAGCGGTTTGCAAAATATGATATCTGAGGCTGATTATCAAACAACTAATAGCAGTACATCGAAGTTGTACACTACGGATCAACTTGACAGCTATTGGAACAAAAATACAAGTCCTGCAATGTTTGAAAACCCCAGAAATCGTAACGTCAGCTTGGGCTCGACATCGGTACCGCTGCTATCACCACCAGTTATTTATCAACGTGATTCACCAAGTCAAAAATCACAAACAACTCAGAACACTTTGGCATCTCTTGATGATGCTGCTCCTCCGACGCTTGCACCAGACTCCATATTTTTAGAGTCCAATCAAGTCACGAACGATGAAAAAGCAACACCGGTTGCCCTAAACGATGATGCTGTTTCTTTTGCCTCCACACCAAAGTCGGATTTAGCCACAACTCCTCCCATTAGAATTCTGAGAGAAGATGGCGATTTAGCTGCGGATGGTGTATTCCCTTCCACAAACTTCAATAGCATATGGAGTAATCCTAATACAGGTACTACCTCTAGTTTCCATGAATCAACAAAACTAGACACGCCCAAAAGTGGACACATCAGATCCAATAGCCGTGGAAGCTGGGGTCTTCCGCAATTCATGCATCGTTCACCTGTTAGTTCAACCTCAGACACAAAATCAACGCACGAATCAACCTCGTCACCTCGTCAAAACGGTGATTCGAAGGAAAAGGATCATCAATTTGGCAATGGGCGTCGGATGTCCAAACTTTTGTCTAGAAGCGGAATGAACCACTTATTTAAATTGCCCAGTCATGATACCTCCTAGGACACGAAAAAAAAGAGTTTAATAGTTACTATTTAATGTCGTTATGTTATTATTTCATCAGTTGATCAATTACACAGCATGAATTGTTGCCTTCAAAGTCCCAATTGCTTCCGCAGTCTTTCTCTCTTTCTCCCAACCAGCCAAGCTTCCATATCGGAAATATCTGGTACACAATTGAAATCCGGTATTATGAATTGTGGTGGGCTACCTGATTCACGTGAACCTAGCTCCATTTTGAGTTCTTCAGTCTTTGCCGACTCGAAATCAGCCAGCGCACTGCTCTGTAGTGGTTTTGGTGATAGAAGTACTGGAACGCTTTCTTTTGAGAATTCCAGGGGTCTCGAATATCTTATTCTCTCATCTGATGAGTATCCGAAATATTCTGGACCCAAGATCTGCTTCCACTTCCGTACTTTCTCTTCCAACTCTTTCTGTTTATGCTTAGCGGTCTGGGATTTTGCGCGGCGTTCTGCTTCATTCTTGAGCATCTGCTGTACTTCTGGTAGGTTTACAGCTCGCCCAAAATATCTATTTCCGTTTACTATGGTACCGCCGGTAATATTCAGACCTTTTATCTTTGAGAAGTCTGGTCCTTTGAGATGTTGTTTAATGTGCCTTTCCCATCTTGACTTCTCTTTGAACAGATCATTTAAGTCGGCATTCAGCTCCCTCAACTGCAAATCATTCAAAGATGGATCATGCATGCGAGTGACCTTGTTATTAATCTCCTTGAGTACCTCGCGACGCCATTGCTGTGATTCTTCCAGGTCTTTGACGGAAAAGACTTTTGTCGGCCTCTTGAATCGAGTATAATCCCTGTAACCACCCTCCTTCTCTGCTTGAAGCTCTTGGAAACGTACCAAAACGGAGTTAGCTTTATCAACGTTTCTGCTCATGTTACGAATCTATCGAGGTAGCTGCTCATCTTCATCTTTCCATTGGCTACGAAAGCATTTAAATTTCACGAGGTTGATATCACATGTAACGGATAAAATCGTACTAAATCCGTGTAAAGGTACCAAGAACTAAAACCTTGGCGGCTATTAAAATGTGGGTACACATTTAAAATCGTCCAACAGAAACTTCAGGTTCACTCTTGAGGTAATTCAATATCTACTTACAGAGCAATCGAGAGGTCAAAACACTCAAGAACTATTCGAGAAATACTCGAAAGTATTCGCATGAGGGAGATTCATGAGTCATGGCTCGCTCGAAGTTCCATTAGCATTAGAACAGAACGAGGATTCGCCGAAATAGGCACCATAACAGGAACCAATAAGTTCAAGGCAAAAAATCACACAACCGCAAGCAGCTGAATCTTACGGCATTAATGTGCAGTACTTTCTATAGAATTGTTCGCTAATAATGTACGGGCAGTTCAAGGTTGAGGTAAATAAATTATTACTTCCAATTTCATATAGGGCCAAACTAGGCTTGACGCATGAAAAATACATTTTTTCAATCCACTTTGAGAATTAACAGCAGTATTGGGACCAAATTGTAATTGCTGAGGACTATAGTATGCTTAAAAACTCCCCTTGTGCTCTCTGTGGAGTTCCTCGAGGCTTCTGGATATGTCAACAAAAACAAAAAAAAAAAACTGTAAAAATAAAAAATATTACCGTTCTGTATCTAAAGAACGGGGGAGCAAGGAATGTTAAATTTGGGCAAATCGTAAAAGTACTGCATAAGCCGAACAAGAGGATGTTTCTGGAACGTATGCTGGATGGAAAAACCCAAACGTGAGTACGATGACTACTTTTTCGTACCAATAATTAGATATTGAGCATATTCAGCGTATTGAGCATATTCAAGAGATTCAACATATTCAGCATATTCAGCTTAAGTATTACAGTGACTTTTTCGAATAGCCGGATGGTACAAGTTACACAGGTAATTTGTGGGTCAAACTTTCGAGAGGTAATGCTTGTTGTCTAGGAAATGGAGAAATACCAACAGTTTGTTACGGGGTAACAAAATTTGGGGAAATTCCGAAGCTTCTACCGAAATACGTTTAATCTCCGACAAAGGATATTGATGACGTACTGCTAGTCCAGCAAATAAAGCCTCGTCTCATCTAAGGAGAATACATCATCCTCTGGGATTCTAAGGCTGAAAGCTGACACCTTCGGCTAAATTGTGATCTCCCCACTTCGAACACACATGCGAACGGTAAAAATTGCATCCGTTTTCAATTGGAGCTTAAGGTTATTATGGATCAGTCGACTTTTGGGGAGTCAAATAGTGTTGAAATAGTCACATTCTCGCAAAATCCGGGGAAACTCTGCCTAGAATACGTTGTAGGCTGGGTTTTTCCGCGGGAAGATCTCACCGTGCCGTCGTTTCCATACGGCATGAGAATTATTCTGGCAGTTGGACTTCGAAGAGAAGGGTGATTCGTGTGAACAGAAAACAATATAAAAGGGGCCTTGCCAATGGTTGAAGAAGATGGAGAAAGATGTCCTCTTATAGCAGAGAAAAATCCATCCATCCAAAAGCTCACCAAGATGCAATTGGGTTTTGGACTTTTGACGGCATTCGCTGCAGCGAGCACTGTACTCGCATCCAGACATTCAAGGCCAACTAACTCTTCAATTAATCGGCCACTAATCCACTACACTCCTAAGGAGGGCTGGATGAATGATCCCAATGGACTGTTTCACGATGATGTTGAAGATCTTTGGCACTTGTATTACCAGTTCAACCCTAATGATACCGTTTGGGGTGAGCCATTGTACTGGGGACATGCGACATCTAAAAACCTAACCACTTGGACTCAAGAGGACGTCGCTATTGGTCCCGATTCGGATGATGCCGGTGTCTTTTCCGGAAGCATTGTTGTCGATGTCAACAATACATCCAATTTCTTCAATGACAGTACCGTGGCTGGACAGAGAATCGTTGCCTTTTACACCTACAGTACATCGGTTAAACAAAGTCAATATGCGGCATACTCATTAGACGGTGGGTATTCGTTTATTAAATATGCTGATAACCCCGTGCTAGATCTAAATTCAACTCAATTCAGAGACCCTAAAGTATTTTGGCACAACGAAACCGAAAAATGGATTATGATCCTTGCTCTATCTCAAGAGTATACCGTTCAAATCTACAGCTCCGACAATCTAAAGGATTGGGATTTGCAGTCCAATTTTTCGCATTACGGTATCCTCGGCTACCAGTACGAGTGCCCTGGATTGTCTAAAATTCCTATTGTGAAGTCATCAGTTGATAGCTCAAATGCCACAAATAGCTCTTCCACAGAATACAAGTGGGTATTGTTCTTGTCGATCAATCCTGGTGGCCCACAGGGAGGTTCATTTACGCAGTACTTTATCGGAGACTTTGATGGACAGAATTTTACGGCAGACGACCACCAAACAAGATTCTTGGATTTTGGAAAGGATTACTACGCATTCCAGGCTTTCGATAACACGCCCAATGATGACGTTTTAGGTATTGCGTGGGCTTCTAATTGGGACTACGCTGCGTATGTGCCAACATCGCCTTGGAGGAGTTCTATGTCTTTAGTAAGGAATTTGACCTTACAAGAATATAAACCCAACGACGAAACTACCGAGTTGGGCCTATACAGCTCTCCAGTTATTGACTATAGTAGTCTCAATGTCAACCGCACTACTCATAAGACAAATCTAACCATTGGTTCAAGCGAAAGTGTGACTTATAACCTAGACAAGAGTGCCACAGGATTGTTGGAGCTTAATGTTACTTGGCAAACAAACACAACTAGCGTCGGAAAACATGATTTTGCTGACATTTCCTTTTACTTGAGAGGTTCCTCCAATCCAGACGAATATCTCAGATTTGGTTACGAGGTAAATTCAGCTGGATTCTTCCTTGACAGAGGCAATACCGAAGTTGAGTTTGTAGCATCAAACCCATTTTTCACGGATAAATCATCGATGAACTTCTTGCCCATCTCAACGGCTGATAACACTTATAAGGTTCGTGCGATTGCTGACCGCAATATTCTGGAGATCTATCTCAATGATGGTCTTTCTGTATCGACAAATACATTTTTCTTCTCCGATGGAAATTTCATTGGAGAAATTGAAGTCTCTTCTGGTGTAGACGATGTTTACGAGATTTTGGACCTTGAAATTAGCCAATTGAGCGTCAAATCATGAACATACACTTTGTTCGTGCTACGATTTATGTGATACCTGAAGTTCAAACTGACCATCGAAACAAATAAGTTATGTCGTATTAAATATTTTTTTACGTTTATAAGTTTCGTCTTCTATACTGAAAATTGTTCGTTGAAAGTAAACTAAAGGAAATCAATCTAAAACCGAATCAATTTATCAAATTTTGTAACTCTTAAAACAGGATGAAATGGCTATTACTGGAACAAAGATGAGCTATTGAAAATAATGAGTGAAAGCTTTGGTTGGTCAGCTGGTAAGGCAAATCAACGCCATCCCAGCAGCAAAACCCCACAAATGTGTCATGAATGGACGCGCCAAAAGGCAGATTTTTTATGACTTGTGTGAACATTATCGATAACCTCGTTAGATGAAACAAGTATACCTTTACGTGGTTACACAGGTCTGCTTCAAGATGATTGATTTTCTTCATAGATGTTTTAGGTGAAATGGATTTGTCGAGCTGGTTCGAAGGTTTTATCGCGGTTATGATGACCTTCTATTTTAAGTGCTTCTTGAACAACTTAAAAAAAGCGAAAACCAACACGATCTTTCAGGCCGAATGTCATGGTAATAAGCCAATCTGTGAATCTGCATAATTACGTGATTCAAAGATGGGGGGATGATCCAGTTTAATATCGTTCCGCTCGGTGAAAATCACGAGGTCGTATCAGAATATCGCTGTAGCCAAATGCGTGAAGGAAACGAGAGCGCCGCACGATAATTTAATTGCTAGAGAGATCCTTCTTTCAATGAAGTTAGAAATTCCGCAATCTCACTTGGTGAAATTCGGCCAAACCACAATCGAGATTATGTTCACTACCCAAATAATATTATAGCTGGAAACATCTTGCATATGTATCAGGGTCTGACGCTTACTAGTTGAAGCAGCACTAGAGGCAATCTAATAATGAAATAATTTTCGCTTCTAGACTGCACATTTCTCCATATCTACGATATTCTCAATTACCCAGAACTGGTATCTAGGCAACCTTTGCCGTTTGAGCTTCTAAGCTTCAAAGTGTGCGTAGAGAATTCTTAAAAAACTTCGCGTTGCTAAAGTTTTCTTTCAAACAAACACCTGTCTTAAAATAGTGCAAGCCAATAAATCTATTCATTTAATCAGAAGTCATGGCCGGTATAGGTTCCATTGTTCGTAACTACCGATTTTTAATCGGGTCGTTCACAGCAGTGATGTTGATACTACTTCTGAGATCTTCAAATTCTTCAGATCTAAAGAAAGCAGATAATCTGTCTGTGATTTCTCCTGGAGAATCACAGGATTTTAGCGCACTTCCCATTCAAGGGCCTGGGTTTGTTAGTGATGAGAAGACCGATAAAGGAAATCCTGAAGTGGCTAATGCTGTCCAGAATGCTGTCAATGAAGGATCGTCAAGCAGCTCATCCAAAAATTATTCAACTGGTAAGAAGTGTGAGAAAGACCACCAATATATCGTCATGGTTGATGCCGGGTCAACAGGATCCCGTGTACATGTTTACGAGTTTGATGTGTGCACTCAGCCTCCGACTTTAATTGATGAGACTTTCAAGATGTCAAAACCCGGTTTATCTTCGTACGACACCGATGCGCGTGGGGCAGCCGAGTCACTTGACGAATTATTGGATGTTGCTGTAAACCAGATTCCAAAAAAACTAAGAAGCTGTTCACCAGTTGCCGTGAAGGCAACAGCTGGTTTGAGAAAGCTAGGGGATGAAAAATCAAATAAAATATTACAAGCTGTGCGTACACACTTAGAAACTGATTACCCGTTCCCTGTAGTGGAAGGTGATGGTGTTTCAGTTATGACCGGTGAGGAAGAAGGTGTGTATGCTTGGATTACAACTAATTTCTTATTAGGAAATATCGGTGCTGGCGAGAAGCTACCCACGAGCGCTATATTTGATTTAGGTGGTGGCTCCACTCAGATTGTTTTCGAGCCAACTTTCCCACCTAATGAAAGAATGGTAGAAGGGGAACACAAACATGAATTGACTTTTGGTGAAAATAAATATACGCTATATCAATTTTCGCACTTAGGATATGGACTCATGGAAGCTAGAAATAAGGTCAATGCTGCTATAGTTGAGACGGCTATTCAAGAAGGAATAATAGAAAGAAATGACTTATCACCCACTGTGGAACTCTTCTCGCCATGTTTGCCTCCAGGAATGAAAGCAGTTAATGAAGCTGTTACTTCCGCTGATAAGAAAAAATACACAATCACATTCAAAGGCCCATCTACGTCAACAGGACCCGCGCTCTGCAGAAATTTGGCTGAGAAAGTCTTGAAGAAAGATGCGAAGTGTACAAATCCACCTTGCTCTTTCAACGGTGTTCACCAACCTTCTTTGGTGCGCACTTTCAAGGAGTCAAACGACCTCTACGTTTTCTCCTACTTCTACGATACGACGCAACCTCTAGGAATGCCATCATCTTTTACTTTGCAGGAACTATCTGATTTGGCAAGAACCGTTTGCAGTGGTGAAGATCTTTGGAAAAGCACTTTCAGTGCGACAGACGGTTCTTTAGCTAAGCTGCGTGAGGAACCACAATGGTGCTTGGATTTGTCTTTCGAAGTTGCGCTACTACACACGGGTTACGACATCCCTCTTCAAAGGGAATTGAGAACGGCTCAAACCATTGCTGGAAATGAAATAGGTTGGTGCCTCGGCGCATCACTACCATTATTAGAATCCGATAACTGGAAGTGTAGAGTCGCAGAAGCCTAGTCCCAATTATTTAGTAAACTTACAGTTTCTACAATAGCGTAAATTATATCCTAATCATGAGATGTAACATCGTATTTGATGATATTTGTCAACCAAGCCAAAGAACAGGGAACGACACCCTCATTAACCTACAATAAATAGTTTCAGACAGGCATAGAACGGACAAGTTACTGGGTATACCAGCAGATAGATTTATAAACAAAGTTAGATAGCACTTCCTTTTCAAACAGTGCTTCAACTATAGACGGAATAGATTTTGGTGAGCACAGATCGTTTTAGAGGGAATTGCGATACCTAAAAACTGAAAATGGTAAAGACCGGGAATACCTCGAACGGCTCTAATGTTGTAAGAGATATCTCGCCATTGTCTCGTATACCGGTTCCTACTCTAGGAAAAGATAACTATCAGAATGGGAAAGGAGATTTGAAATCGAAAGCAAACAGGTCCAAAAGTGTCAGCCAGCTTGCTGATAAGAATAAGGTTCTTGGGAGTAAATTAAGTCCAAAGCTTCCCAACGAACTACCGTCTCCCGAGTATGCGATCGTGGATGCTAAAGAAGGTGACAGCTTTAGCAGTGCTGAGCAAATGTTTAGAAGGCTTTCCACTAGTGGCGATGACGTTAAGAAAGCCACTTCGCATGCCCAACTGTCTTCCACTGCACATGGTATGCGCCTTTTATCGAAAGACATATCTAAAACCAGAGTGATTCTGGAAGTTAAGAGGCTTATGATTGTTACTAAGAAGCAAGATAATTCACTAGTTTACCTCACAAGAGAAATGGTTGAATGGATTTTGGTGAATTATCCAACCATTGACGTTTACGTGGACGCATCTCTGCAGAATTCGAAGAAATTTAATGCCCAAGAAATATGCAACGATAGCAGATGTGGCAATCACAAGATTAAAAGTTGGACACCCGCCTTGGTGGCGGAAAACGAAGATTTTTTTGATTTAATTATTACTCTTGGTGGCGATGGTACTGTCCTGTACGTTTCATCTATTTTCCAAAGAAACGTTCCACCGGTGATGTCTTTTTCCCTTGGATCATTGGGCTTTCTCACTAATTTCAGCTACGAGGGTTTTAGGCAGTCCTTACCTCGTGTTTTGAACTCCAAAATTAGAAGCAAAATGAGAATGAGACTATGTTGTAAAGTCTTTAGGAGGAGGAAAGCTACTAAAGGAGAAGGTCAGTCCAAGAAAAAATTTGATCTTGTTGGGGAGCATCATGTTTTAAACGAATTGACAATTGATAGAGGACCAAGCCCATTTATCTCGATGCTGGAGTTATTCGGAGATAATTCACTGTTGACGGTGGCCCAAGCTGATGGTCTAATAATTGCCACACCTACCGGTTCAACCGCATACTCACTAAGTGCGGGGGGTTCTCTGGTTTACCCTAGTGTCAACGCAATTGCAGTTACTCCTATATGTCCTCACACCTTGAGTTTTAGACCAATCATATTACCTGATAATATGATTTTGAAGGTCAAGGTGCCATTGAGATCCAGAGCTACGGCATGGGCTGCTTTTGATGGAAAAAGTCGAGTTGAACTCTTCAGAGGAGACTATATCTGTATTGTAGCAAGCCCTTTTTCATTTCCTACGTTAGAAGCAAGCCCGAGAGAATTTATTGACAGTATCAGCAGAACACTCAACTGGAATGCGCGAGAGCCCCAAAAGTCGTTTGCCCATATGCTTTCCCAAAAGAACCAAAAGAAATACGTAACGGATACAGAACAACAACAAGATACAGAGGTGGAAGTTCAGGCGCCATCAGATGAGGAAGAAGACGAGGAAGAAGATGCGGCTGGGATTCAGTTGAATAATCTACCGAATGCAGAAATGCATAGGAGATTGTCGGATATGGCTGCGTCTGCCAATATTAAGCCGAATTTCCACTTATAGTTAAAGATTACGCGTTTCGCGAAAAAACTTTTCCTATTTTTTAAAAAGTATATACCGCTTACGCGATGGTATGAGGCGTATAAAGAGGCTTGCCTGAGATCTCGACCACTTGCTATTTTAGTTTCATAGGAACATATCTTCAACTGACAATGTTGTTCGCTATTTATTTGTCAATACTGATAGTGTGTGCTCGTGCAAGCACGGTATATTGCAATTCGTCGCAATCTTGCCCTGAGAGTTCGCCATGCTGTTCTCAGTACGGTGAATGTGGCACTGGATCTTACTGTCTGGGGGGATGCAATCCTTCTTTTTCCTACAGTCTAGATGCATGTATGCCTATGCCCCTTTGTAAGAATAGTTCCACTATCTTTGACAATTATGCTTCCAAGTTGACGAGTCTCGATGATTATTTAGGAGACGCTAGTACATCCGACTGGGTTTATGACGGTACTGTTTTGGATTACGATGATGAGAATGCATTGATTTTGGCTATGGCTAATGAAAGTTACGGTACTGTCTTATCTTCTACAAGATATGTTTGGTATGGTAAGGTTGGTGTAAGAATGAAAACATCCCATGATGCTGGTGTTGTCACAGCCTTTATTATATTTTCATCTGTTCAGGATGAAATTGATAATGAGTTCATAGGTTCCAACTTGACGACAATTCAAACCAATTTCTACTTTGAAGGTACCTTGAACTATACAAATTCCATTAATATGACCACGACGGACACTTTTGAAAATTATCATGATTATGAAGTAGACTGGCAAGAAGACTATATCACCTGGTCAGTTGACGGCGAGGTTGGAAGAACTCTGTATAAAAACGAAACATACAACAGCACTACGAAAGAATATGAGTACCCGCAAACGCCAGCTCGTGTCCAGCTTTCTTTATGGCCCGGTGGTAACTCTACCAATGCGGCAGGTACCATTGCATGGGCAGGTGGTGAAATTGATTGGGATTCTAGTGATATCAGTGATTATGGATATTATTATGCCATTGTGCAAAGTGTTAACGTTACATGTTACGATCCACCCTCGGGCACCAAAGTGAATGGAACAAAATCCTATAAGTACATTGAGGACGGAAACTTCTTGCAAAGTGGTGTGGGAATTACTGACGAGGATACAGTATTGGGGTCTCTGGAAGATACTGGCTTGGATCCAAATGCCAATGAGTCTAGTTCCACCACACAAAACTCTACAAGCACCAATACTTCCAACAGTACTTCGAGCCACAAGTCGACCAGTGGCTCGTCATTAACCGGTGGTTCCAGTATTACCAGTACCGGAAGTATCACCTCATCCACTTCTTCGTCTTCTCAAGACGGGTTTGTGCAGAACATCAAAAGTAGTAGCTCAGTGGCATCTCGGTCAAGTGCAGGAGCCGCTGCAAGCACAGGAGGCGCATCTGGGCCAGCGTACGGCCCTGTTGACTCCCGCAGTGTATATAGCATTATCGTCGCCTTGACAGGGACTTTCTTGTCCGTTGTTTTTTAATAGATAAGCATCTACGGAAGAAAGTTAACCTGTTCTGGCCTTACTTAAACTCACAATAGAGGTTTGTAACACAAATAAAAAGTTTCATAGTTCACGACATGGCATGGCTGTTAATCATGTTGCGAGTCTTTGTCAGATCCGTGAAAAATCATCACCATTAGAATTTACAGAATGTGGTCTATATTCAGGTACTATACGGATATAGTGGGATAAAATAAATAAGTGTCATTAAAAAACATTGTGTTGGTATCACCGATTATTTACAGGCCTTTTTCATGTAGGTAACAATGTCGTTTCTGTCCTTCTCCTTTTTCAGTCCACCGAAGGCCATTTTGGTACCTGGAATATATTTCTTTGGGTTTTCTAGGTAATCAGACATGGTTTGTTCGCTCCACAAGACATTCTTCTTGATGTTAGCATCGGTGTAGGAGTAACCTTCAGCTTGACCTGAGTGACGGCCTAAGATACCGTGCAAGTTAGGACCAACCTTGTGTGGGCCACCTTCTTCTACGGTGTGGCATTGCATGCATCTTGTCTTGAACAGAGTGGCACCTTTCTTTTCTGAACCTTTCTTGAATGGGGCTGGCATATTATTGTTTGTCTATTAAAGATCAAAGTTTTCGTGAGTACTGCAGGCGATTTCCAAATGCCATATTTATATGGTTTCCAAACAAGTCGGAAACATCGGTCGTTTCCGGTATGCAAACGGGTCCCACGGTATGTTGCCCACGCTGCGCTAATTCTGTTCCCCTGCGAAAGCAACAAACTACGCATTTACGGCACTCTCATTGGTTCGTCATTTATGATATGAATTCACGTGAAAAGTTACTTTTTACCACATGATCACATCCTCCGGATCTCAACTTGGAAATAGCCGCCGCCAGGTTACAAAAAGGTGGTTCTCTAGCCAAAATCATAAGCAAATGGCTGCATATCAAAGCCGCAATGTAGACTTAAATCCTACCACATAGCTAGTCGTCTATTACCGGCTTTTCTTGCCAAAGATTTGTGCAATATGAACAATTGTGTCACAGGAAATTGCACAAACCCTCTAGATACGGTGTGTGGAAATCCCGCCTTGAGCATCATTATCTCGTATATGAGTAACTTAAAATTAAAAATCGCAATATTAGAGTATAAGGGTATTCATCTCGTAACAACTTCTCCTTTGTGTAATTAGTGGCAAAGGTTTGAAGAAATATAAGATTATTCTACATTACACGAGAATTATAGATCATTTTGAACGCAGTGGTTCTCAACATGAGTTTTATCAGAAAGACCATCGCCTTACAGCGCATCACTTCGCTTATTCACATCAAGCATCTCAGGCGATCTACTGTATATCGATATGACTTTCTCAGCAATAATACTCGATATTGAGGGTACGGTCTGTCCGATTTCTTTCGTTAAAGAAACGTTATTCCCATATTTTCTTCGTAAAGTGCCCACACTGGTGCCTTCACAAGACCCAGATATTCGCTCTTTGCTTCAGCAATTCGGATCATCTTCCGTTAAGGACCATATCAACGATCTGGTAGCGCGGGATGTGAAGCATCCTATTCTTAAACAATTACAAGGGTATGTTTGGGAAGAAGGCTACCGAACAGGTGAGATCAGGGCACCCGTTTACCGAGATGCAGCTGACTTCATCAAAAATGCTTCCGTGGCAGTTTATATATACTCAAGTGGTTCCGTGAAGGCTCAGAAATTGCTCTTCGCACACGTCGATGACGGAAATGGGGGCACTATTGATCTGTGCCCGAAAATCAGTGGGTATTTCGATATTTCAACTTCAGGTGGGAAAACAGAGAAAGAGTCGTATCTCAACATTCTTTCTCATATCAAATACAAGCCAGAAGAGGTTTTGTTTCTAAGTGACAATGTTCTCGAATTGGAAGCCGCCACAAAAGCAGGCATACCATCAAAGCTTGCAGTAAGGCCAGGTAATCAACCGGTAAACGATGTGAAGTTCGACACAGTGAGCGACTTTTCGCAAATAAGAGGCTTTTGACAGATAAGATGTCTATGTACACGAACATATATACTACTACATATGTACAGTTGCATGTGGGTTCCGCTAGTCGGCGTAGTCGCTGAACAACATGTTGGCGGCGACCTCTTCATTCTTGTCACATGCAAAATAGACTTGTACAACCAAGGAACGGTCGAATCCCAGCTCGCACAAGCGCGAGATGGCCTCCTGATCCTCGGGGCTTAGCTCAATTCCAGGCACTGATTGTCCAGCTTGCCCTTCAGAAGCGTCACCGGTAACGTCTGCCTCAATTTCACCCCCGGCATCCTCGTCTACAAGTCCCTCTGGTAAAGATCCGCCTACAGCTTCCAAAAGCATGCTGATGAACATTTCGGGATTATTCATGATCTGCTCGCGCAGTTCTGGATATCTCGTGCTCAAACTTTCGAGCAAGGGTGGTAATGCCTCTGGATTACCCGTGACCACCTGTCTCAGAGCCAGTAAGTCCTCCATAGTAAGCCCAATGGTGCCAGGAGCTCGAGGATTCTCGGGATTGTCTTCGTTTTCGACGGTCGCAGCAGCTTGTGCGAACAGATCGTCCTCCTGTGAACCTTGGCTACCCTGTGACGCTTCAACAAGCTGTTGCTGCAGTTGTTGTGTGGCAGCCCCGTCGTCTCCTTGGCCTCCCGGTTGTGATTCTTGTGTGACCGGTGGTTGTTGTTGTTGTGGAGGTTGTAGATTTTCTGGGATACCCATAAGTAGGTACTCAACGGCCCTGTCAGGATTGTTGAATGCTGCTCTTAGCGCTCTCTCCACTTGATCGCGATCATAACCCATTTCCATGATTCTGTTCACGGTTTCATCACGCTGCGACCCGGTTACAAAGCCGGGATCGTTCGAGGCGGTAACAGGTGGCTCGGAATCGCCAGCAGATATATCTGGCGTGGCTGCGGCAGGGACTTCAACACTCTGTGCAATTTCCTGGGCGGCATCAGCGGCGGCATCCGGAGAAGCTTCTTGAGACGTCTGAGCGACAGGCTTCGAAATTGGGGGAAGCGTTGTATTAGTGGTTGGTGATTTTTTCTTTGAGATCATGAATATGACTTGGTCTCCGTCCTTCAACTTACATTCATCCAGGGAACGGTCGTCCTGCAAAACCTTGCCCGAGAAGATGAGCTTTATCTGTGACTCGTCACAGTCCTTCTGCTGCGCGAGCTGTTGCTTGGCAAGAAGCACACTAGAGCTTGGGTCAATCTGCAGCGCAACTTTCTCCTTCTTGAAGTCCTTGAAGTTCACCGTGATCATTGTTCGGGTGTCTTTGGTCCTGTAGTTGAACAGCACGATGCGTTTTTGCCACCGGCAAGAAAAGAAGACCCCGATTAGGATCATAGATCAAGATGGATCATCATCAACGGGAAGTTCGATAAAAGTCACGTGATTTAGAGATGGGATAGTTTCTCTATACAGTTTTATGGTATTGATATTGTAGGGTCTATTTTGATACAAACGCAAGGTCCTATATTATGCGCAATGCTACGAATATGGGGAAGAAGCAGGACGCCACAACTACACATCCGGGTTGAAATCTAGTGGTTGAGGTGCGGGCGCTTCTTCAGCGTTAGCATCAGCCGCAGCGTTATCATCTTCATCATCGTCGCCACTCCAATCCACCTCGATCTCGCGGTCCAGCATGTTGGGATCTATGTTCTTCATGATCTGGGTGCGTTCGAGCTCCCAGTCGTCGCGCACATCGTCGAATGCCAGGTCCCACACACGGTCGAAGAATTCGCGGATCTTGGATTCTTCGAGACGGCGCTTCTCTTCTTCAGCCATCGATGCCATGTGCCGCAGATCGTCAGTTGAAGGTTCGTAGATGTGCCAGATCACGTAGTGGGGCAGCCCGACGACGCTATAGCCCATGCGACGCGATAATTTACCAAACGCTTCTGTTTCTGCGTGTTTTTCGAAAGAAAATGCTGGAAAATGCGAGCCAGTACGAAACACTTTGGCCTTGGTGAGAATCGAAACACCGCCGATCCCGTCGAGTTCCATTTCGTCCTCAGGGTCACCACTAGGGTTGCGCATGTAAGCAAGATGAGGCCGCCAAGTAGCGTATTCAGGATAACCCTCGACAATGACAGCGTCCTCATCGAGCGACCCGGCAAGGTCAAGCCCGCCCTGTGACTCCTGCCACGAATTCAGATCGTAGGGTTGGATGTTGCCGAGCCAGTCTGGGAGTGGCCGCCACACGTTTGGTACGATCACGTCCTTGTCGTGGTGCATAAGGTCTTCCAGAACTGAAGCCGGGATGGTCTCGACATCCACATCACGCCAGTATACCCAGGAATGATATGGTTTGAGCGCAACAGACCCTAGCCAGTTCCGCGCGCGAGCCATGAGCTTACGACGCGGACCCTGTGCGGCGAAACCGTGACGATCCGAAAACGACTGCCCAATGACTTGGCCGAAATCCTTCTCGTAGATCTCGATGTTACCGAACCGGCGGGACTTGTCCTGGTGCGATTGAGCACGCTGTAAGTGCGATAGTAGCACGCCCATGGTGTCGTCGGAAGAGTCGCTCACTAGGAACGAAAGGTCGATGAGGTTGTGCGGGTAACTGGTCCGGTCCATGTGGTCGAAGAACATGGGCAGATGCTGAGCTGCGTCACGTAGCGGCACTGTGAATAGTACCCGATCACCCCGCTGCCACCCGTCGCGGTTTCCTTGGTAGTTACGAAGGTCGTAGTACTCGACACCCGGGACGTTTTTGAAATTGGGCACGTAAACGGACGCGAACGGTAGCCACGCCGGAGCCCACGAGTGGCCTACGAACAGCCGAAACAGCAGCAGCACTGTGAGTGCTACGCCCGCTAACGAGACTGACGTAGTCGAGAGTTTCATGTGCGATAGGTGCGGATATTTTGCAGTTGTATACCAGTCGATCAAATGTCGCGAAAAGTATGTGTGTGTATGTAGTGCGTCGGGGGAGCAGAATTGACGACGTAAGGAGGGGCGGGTAACCGAGGGGTATCAGTGTCGGTTACCCGGCAGGGCCCTGACCTGACACCCACGCATTCGCAACGGCCCCGTCACGTGCCCTCGGACCCAGAATCTGTACACCCTGTCCATGTCACGTGGCTTTGCGCTCGCTCGCTCGCTCCGCCACACGCGTTACCCGGCCCACCGTAAACCTTCAGTTCCCTCCCTCGTACACGTCCAGGCCGCTGTTAGCGGAGATTACCCGGCAATCACTTGGTAGAGCCACTACCACCCCTGGGACTTTCCCTGCTGGACAGCACCTGCGCAACTCCCTCCTCACACAGTCTGGCTCCACGTAGGCCGGTCCCGCCCAGGGAGGAGCCCTGCCCAGGGCCCAGGGCCCAGCGAGAGAGAGAGAGAGGCCTTGCCCAAGCAGGCTCCCCCTGTCCGGAGTTTGCGGACTCCAGCTCTCGCTCCTGTTAGATCCGAGTTCTCCAGTTACCCTGCCCACACCCACCCCTCTCTCGCTTTCCAGGGCTTTCACCGGGTTCTCGTCGTCTCAACCACAAGCCAAAAAAAATTTTCGGCGACTATATAAGAAGCAAACGGCAGCCCCGACCTAGCGGCGTTCCCGCAGAATCAGAAAAATTTTCATCTCCAACAACGGCCTTGTACGGTTAATAGTAGTAGAGCACAGATAGAAAAATGGCTGAAGAAGAACACACCTTTGAAACCGCCGATGCCGGTTCCTCATTGACCTACCCAATGCAATGTTCCTCCTTGAGAAAGAGTGGTTTCGTTGTTATCAAGGGTAGACCTTGTAAGATCGTTGACATGTCTACTTCCAAGACCGGTAAGCATGGTCACGCCAAAGTTCATTTGGTCGCCATAGATATCTTTACTGGTAAGAAGTTGGAAGATTTGTCTCCATCCACTCACAACATGGAAGTTCCACACGTTAAGAGAACTGAATTCCAATTGTTGGACATTGACGACGGTTTCTTGTCTTTGATGACCATGGATGGTGAAACCAAAGATGATGTCCGTGCTCCAGACGGAGAATTGGGTGAAGGTATTCAATCTAACTTCGACGAAGGTAAGGATTTGATGGTTACCATCATCTCTGCCATGGGTGAAGAAGCTGCCATTTCCTTCAAGGAGGCTCCTAGAAACGATTAAGAGTTGTAGAGGAGAGGCCTATCGAGACAAAGCACGCTGGGAATGACGAACGGGGTTAATAAAGAGTCGAAAACACGCATAATGCAAGATGAAGAACAAGATTAAGAATAAGAAGAAGAAGAAGAAAAGTAAGACGATATATGACATGGTTTTAGATAACCCTTTTTTTTTCCTCTCTCTCTTTTTTTTTTTTTTTCGGATTTTTTTTTTGTTTTCAACCACGCCCCCGGCTTCTGGCCTTCTGGTTGAGTGCTGCACATGGCGCTGGCTGTTTTCTCTAGTGTTTTTTTGTTCTGTGTTTTTGGATTTGATTCCCCATTGCCCCCCCATTCGCTCCCGCATTCTACTCCCGCTGCCTATATAGTACAGTTTTTTATTCCGATCTTTGTACCATGTATTTAAAGTATAGTTTTAAATGTTCACCAAGTCACCTGCACGTGATGAGGATTTCCCTGATGACTCTATTATCATTTATCTTTCTCTCTCTCTCTCTCTCTCTCTCTCTCTAAGAGCTAAATTTTCTTGAAATTTTTAAATTTTTTTTTTTTTCTTCCCGTGCTTGATCCAATTTTACACGGCTCAACCATTGAAACTGCAACTGTAATTGCGTACGCAATGCCCCAATAGCGCCTGTCTAGGCCTTTCAGAATGAGTAAAGAACCACCACAAACTGCCAACGTCGATCCCGTGATCGCTGCCATGGCAGCTGCCGTCGCCTACGACCATGAACATTCCCCCCAGGACGCTCCCACGGATCTTGACCCCACTGAACAGACAGACAGACCTCGCAGACCGCTCCATAAAATCGGTGCTAAAAAACGCAATTGGTGTTGGAACTGGTTCGCACAGGACGACCAAGACAAGAACATCGCTATTTGCGACTACTGCGGTCGTAGTGTCCGTCGTCTCAAATCCGACCGGGGTTCGCCCAAAAAGCTGTTAGAGCACCTACACACACACAAGATCACCCCGGAAATGGAAAATCCGGGTCGCAAGCAGGCCTCATACACTGCAGGAGCTGAATCCTTCTACCATTCTATCCAGAAACGCAAGAAAGCAAGACCGCAAACGGCTGACACTCCCGCGTCTGCATCTCATAATGCTGACCCATCGCTCGAGCAGCACAATCAGTCTTTGCGCGATTCTGACCAAAATGCAGAGCACGACCGGGTCACAAGCGCCACAGCACTGTTTGCCTTTAGAACCCTACGTTTTTTACTAGAGAACGACGTTTACCTCCGGGTGATTTTCTCACCTTCCTGGGGTGAATTGGTGGGCAGATATACAAATTCTAACATTGACGCTTTCCTGCGACAGCTCGAGACTCAATTCGACGCGGAGGGTGTGAGCAGGTGTATGGCGACGCTTAATCGACTTGCAAGCATGCACACCCCAGGCTCTTGATTCTTCCTTGACCACTTGTGTAAAATGACATGTTCCCATCTTTGTAATAATATGACCGTGTATAGCGATATTACCCTTTACGGTAAAGAAATGGATCTCAAGCCCCATACACGCATTTAATTTCCATTTTTTTTTATCGTTTGTCGATGCGTCGTCAAACTCTCACTCGAACCATATCTAACAGCTTATAAGCATGGATGTTACTACCAATGACACGCCGGATGCTGTATTCAGCGACAAGGTCCGTCGTTTCCAAGAATTCCTCGATACATTCTCTGGTTACAAAGATTCTGTAAGGTCGATCCAATTGTATAACGCGCCCAACCAGAGATATGGAGACGAGCTCGACAAAAAAAAGACAGATAGTACCGAGAAATTACCTCAACGTATAACAATTTCTTTGGATGATCTACGGGAATTCGACCGGTCATTTTGGACCGGAATTTTGAATAGTCCTGCTCAATTCTTGCCCCCAGCTGAACGTGCACTCTCTGAGACCGCTATGATTTTGGAGGACAATTCCTCGGGTATAATCGGTGCATTTGCGTCACAACAATGGCATTTGTCATTTAAGGGCTCTTTTGGGTCACACGCGCTGTCACCTCGTACTTTGAACTCCCATCATTTGAACCAATTAATCTCGGTTGAAGGTATCGTAACTAAAGTCTCTTTGGTAAGACCTAAGCTTATAAGATCGGTTCATTACGCTGAGAAGACTGGTAGATTTCATTATCGAGACTACAGGGACTCTACAACTACACTGACAACTCAAATACCCACTCCGGCAATCTACCCAACTGAAGACCCAGAAGGAAACAGATTGACCACCGAATACGGATATTCCACTTATATTGACCATCAACGTGTTACCGTACAAGAAATGCCCGAGAAAGCACCACCAGGTCAGCTGCCTCGTTCGATTGATGTTATTCTTGATGAAGACTTAGTGGACAAAACTAAACCGGGGGACAGAATCAACATTGTGGGTGTCTATAAATCTCTGGGTGCCGGTGGTCTTAGCGGAAATGGCGGGTCAAATGATCAGTCTAGTGCGCTTTCTGGTTTCAAGACAATTATACTAGCTAACACCGTTTACCCCTTACATGCTCGATCTACTGGTGTGGCAGCAAGACAAGCTTTATCGGACCCAGATATTAGAAACATCAATAAGCTTTCAAAAAGAAGCGATATTTTTGACCTTTTATCGCAGTCATTAGCACCTTCCATCTACGGTCATGACAATATTAAGAAAGCAATCTTACTTATGTTAATGGGTGGTGTAGAAAAGAATTTGGAGAATGGATCTCATTTGAGGGGTGATGTAAACATCTTGATGGTGGGTGACCCTTCTACTGCAAAATCCCAACTGTTAAGATTTGTGCTGAACACGGCTTCTTTGGCTATTGCTACTACCGGTAGAGGTTCTTCAGGTGTTGGTTTGACAGCAGCTGTTACCATGGACAGAGAAACTGGAGAGAGAAGATTGGAAGCTGGTGCAATGGTTTTGGCTGACAGAGGTATAGTGTGTATCGATGAATTTGACAAGATGAGTGACGTGGATCGTGTAGCGATTCATGAAGTTATGGAACAACAAACAGTCACCATTGCCAAAGCAGGTATTCATACAACACTTAATGCACGTTGTAGTGTTATTGCAGCTGCTAACCCGGTGTTTGGTCAGTACGATGTCAACAAAGATCCACACTACAACATCGCACTTCCTGATTCTTTGTTATCGAGATTTGACTTGTTGTTTGTTGTCACAGATGATATCAATGAGAACACTGACAGAGCTATCAGTGAACATGTTCTTAGAACACACAGATATTTACCTCCAGGTTACCTTGAAGGGGAACCAATAAGAGAGGCTATCAATCTTTCCTTATCAGTAGGAGATGACATCGAAAATGTTCCAGAAGAAGAAGAAGACGACGATGATGAAGGAAAGGTTTTTGAGAAATTCAATCCATTATTGCACGCTGGTGCTAAGTTATCCAAAAATAGAGGTAATAGTCAAGGTAGTGAAATCCCTCAAATTGCTTCTATCCCATTCCTTAGGAAATATATCCAGTACGCAAAGGAGAGAGTTGTGCCAGTTTTATCTCAAGATGCTGTCGATTTGATTGTAAAGGCTTATGCAGATTTAAGAAATGATGAAAACACCAAAAAGTCTCCTATTACAGCAAGAACTTTGGAAACTTTAATTAGATTGTCCTCCGCTCACGCTAAGGTGAGGTTGTCTAAAATCGTAGAGCGTCAGGATGCGCGTGTTGCTTCACAATTACTGAGATTCGCTTTACTTGGAGAAGACGAAGTGGGTAGCGAGTTTGGTCTGGACGATAACAATCAACGATCACCCACTAAATCACCAAGAAAGAGACAGAGAGTCAGAAATGCAGGGACAGGAAGTGCATCAACTTCTTTGCAGTCGTCGCCAACAAAGGGAGCAGGTGCCGCTGTTAGCTCACCTCCCAGAAGACAACGGAAGAGACAAATATATTCTGATGACGAGAGTGATGACAATGCCTACAATTCACAGGCTGAAGAACAGGAGGAAGAACGTGCTGATGATCTGGATTCTAATATGGTTGCTCTGCCGGCAGAACAAGAAGAAGACTTGCAAAGGCGGCTGGAAATGGGCCTCAGAGTATCTCCTAGGAGAATAGAACAGCTTGCAACAGCCCCTATCACCGAAAGTGGAAGACATGTATTGTCGCCTTCACGAAATGTCAGGGCTGCTCCTGTTTTGCCACATGATCAAGCAGAAGTTCCGCCAGAAATCGTGTCTATGGAAGCCATGGGACCAGGTACAATATCTACTGGTAGATTATCTTTGATTTCGGGAATCATCGCTCGTTTGATGCAGTCAGATTTATTCGAGGACGAGTCTTATCCCGTTGCGGCTCTACTAGATAAAATCAATGTGGAGCTTCCAGAGGAAGACAAGTTTTCACCACCGGAATATTTGGCAGGTCTAAACATCATGAGTGATAGGAATAACTTGATGGTTGCTGAAGAAAAGGTTTGGAGAGTGTGACATTTCAAGCTCTATCCTTTCTCATCTCAATGGATTTCATGTAATCATATTTTTGGATTTAATATATATAGCTTCTATGCCTCATTTTATTTTATTCTTTCTGTATATCGCTGACATTGAGTCAAATTCAATTTTAAAAAAGAATTATGAATTTGATTGATCATAAAAAATGATATGATACACGACTTCAAATTGAAGTTGTGTTAAGTATTAGGCGTTAAGTATATATAAGAAGGTTGAGTGTTTCGTCTCCATCTCAATAGTGCGCGAAATCACAGTGTCAGCCAAGGCTTTCGTGATTTGTTTTTGAACTTTTCACAATCAAATCATTTAGATCATTTTGGAAGGGCCTAGTTTAATATTCAATCATATTATCTGCAAAATTAATTGATACTGAATTGATTAAAGAGTAGAAGAACTCCTCTAAGGAAAAGATCGTCTTATCGGCATACCAATTTCAAGCACTTGAAATTATGGATCGTTAACTGTGATACTCTAGGTGGCAAAATCTATCGTTGTTGCCACGCATATTTGTAGATAATGGCAAGGCTTTCTTTCAACGTTCACGATTGTAGAGAGCATTGTAGTAAGACAGATCATGGCTTCGAAATCCCCAGTGGTTAGTCCCATTGTGAAGGACTCAAAGCTTCTCGTTCCTAAGGATCGATTGTTTAGGCCTTATGTTTTACCATTTCTCCCTCTTTATGCCACTTTTGCGCAGATCTACTTCAAGCAGTATGACCAGTATATCAAGGGATCAGAATGGACATTTGTTTATCTTGGAGGCTTGGTCTCTTTGAACATTTTAGTTATGCTTTTGCCTCAATGGAGCATAAAGATTGCCAGCACTTTCGATTATGCCAAAGCTTCCGCTATTGAAGATGCTACCCACATTTTGATCCATCCAACCCCAAACAACGGTGCTGATGGTATAGTAGAAATTCAAAGAGTTCAAGAATCTGGACACCTGCAGGTTTTCTTTCAATTCCAGAAGAAGAGATTTTTATTGGATCCCGAAGAGAGAGTGTTTTCAAGTCCCAAGTTCCCTGTCGATGAGACCCCCGAAGTTGGTGTGTTTCAGAGATGCAAAGGTAACACCGAAGATTTGACCCATCTCAAGAGATTATATGGTGAAAACTCGTTTGATATCCCAATTCCCCAATTCATGGAACTTTTTAAGGAACATGCAGTTGCTCCATTTTTCGTTTTCCAGCTATTTTGTGTGTGCTTGTGGTTACTTGATGAATTATGGTATTATTCGTTATTCAATTTGTTTATGATTGTTGCTATGGAAGGTGCAGCGGTTTTTCAAAGATTAACTACTCTCAAAGAATTCAGAACGATGGGTATCAAACCATACAGTATTAACGTGTTTCGTGAGGAAAAATGGGTCAGTTTACAGACTACTGAGTTACTACCAATGGATTTAGTATCTATCACGAGAACTGCTGATGAAAGTGCTATTCCTTGTGACTTAATTCTGGTTGACGGCTCTTGCATTGTTAATGAAGCAATGCTATCAGGTGAGTCTACTCCTCTTTTAAAGGAGTCGATTAAACTACGCCCTCCTCATGAAAAACTAGATTTGGAGGGTCTAGATAAGAATTCCGTTTTACACGGAGGGACGAAAGCACTACAGGTGACTGCTCCTGAATCAGATTCTATAGTCCCAACTGCCCCTTGTAATGGTGCTCTAGCGGTGGTTACTAAGACTGGTTTTGAAACATCTCAAGGTTCCTTAGTTCGTGTTATGATATACTCTGCCGAACGTGTCTCTGTTGGTAATAAGGAAGCTTTTTACTTTATCCTCTTCTTGTTGGTTTTCGCCATAGCTGCGTCTTGGTACGTCTGGGTTGAAGGTACGAAAATGGGTCGGATACAATCCAAATTGATTGTTGATTGTATTTTAATCATCACTTCTGTTGTCCCACCAGAGTTGCCAATGGAGTTGACTATGGCAGTGAACACATCGTTGGCTGCTTTATCCAAATTCTACGTTTACTGTACCGAACCTTTTAGAATTCCACTAGCTGGAAGAGTAGATGTTTGTTGTTTTGACAAGACTGGTACATTGACTGGAGAAGACTTAGTTTTCGAAGGGTTAGCAGGTGTTTCCAAGGTTGACAATATCGGCCACCTTTCTGCCGCGAACGAAGCTGCTTTGGATACTACTTTAGTTATCGGGGCAGCCCATGCCCTTGTTTTATTGGATGATGGTGATGTGGTTGGTGACCCTATGGAAAAAGCAACTTTGAAGGCTTGTGGTTGGAATGTTGGCGCGAAGGATACTGTTAACAAAGATTCCATCGGAAAGATTGAAATCCTGCGTCGTTTCCAGTTCTCTTCCTCCTTGAAAAGATCTTCCTCGATCGCCAATCACAAAAACAAATTATTTTGCGCTGTCAAAGGTGCCCCAGAAACAATCCGTGATAGATTATCAACGGTTCCAGATAATTACGATGAAATCTACAAACACTTTACCCGTGCAGGCTCTAGAGTTCTCGCCTTGGCATCAAAACCGCTTCCTTCACTTTCTCACAAGCAAATTGACAACCTTGACCGTCATGACATGGAAGCTGGCCTAGAATTTAGAGGCTTTTTAGTTTTCCATTGCCCCTTAAAAGACGACGCTATTGAAACAATAAAGATGTTGAACGAATCATCTCATAGATGTGTGATGATCACCGGTGACAATCCTTTGACTGCTGTTCATGTGGCCCGGGAGGTTGGTATTGTTGAAAGAGAGACACTTATTTTGGATGAACCAAGCGATGGTAGTGGACATTCGCTTGTCATGAGAAACGTTTCCGAAACTATAATGAACCCCTTTGACCCAGAGAACGACACATTTGATCATTCAAAGATTTTTGCTCAATACGATATCGCAGTAACTGGGCATGCCTTGAATTTGTTAAAGGACCATTCACAATTGAGAGAGTTGATTCGCCACTGTTGGGTTTACGCTCGTGTTTCGCCTGCCCAGAAAGAATTTATTCTAACAACTTTGAAGGACATGGGATACCAAACACTAATGTGCGGTGATGGTACAAATGATGTCGGTGCTTTGAAACAAGCTCACGTCGGTATCGCTTTGTTGAATGGTACTGAGGAGGGATTAAACAAAATGAATGAACAACGTAGAACTGATAATATGAAAGCAATGTACGATAAGCAATGTGGCTTCATGGAAAGATGGGGCCAACCTCCTCCTCCTATTCCTGAGCCTATTGCTCATTTGTATCCACCTGGTCCTTCGAATCCAAACTACCTCAAGGCTTTAGAGAAGAAGGGAATGACAATTACTCCGGAAATGAGAAAGTTAGCGATAGAAGCTGCGTCGAAACCTGTTGTAGCGAAAAAAGCCCAACCATCCCAGCAATCAGCTAAAGACTTGACAGAAATGGTTATGAGTTCAATGGGTGATGCCGAGGGTGAAGATGCTCCTGTCTTGAAATTAGGTGATGCTTCATGTGCCGCTCCTTTCACTTCGAAGCTGGCAAATGTATCTGCTGTTACTAAAATTATTAGACAAGGTCGTTGTGCCTTAATCAACACTATCCAGATGTACAAAATTTTGGCATTAAACTGTTTGATTAGTGCTTATTCGTTGTCTGTCATCTACTTGGCAGGTGTTAAATTTGGTGATGCTCAAGCGACTGTTTCAGGTTTATTGATTTCCGTTTGTTTCTTAAGTATCTCTCGTGGTAAGCCCTTAGAGAAGTTGTCAAAGGAAAGACCACAACCCGGTATTTTCAACACGTATATCATGGGATCAATTTTGGGTCAATTTGCTGTCCACATTGCTACTTTGATATATATAACCTTGGAAATCTCTAAAATCGAACCAAGGGAGCCACAAGTGGATCTAGAGAAGGAATTTTTACCATCATTATTAAACACTGGAATTTTCATGGTTCAATTAGCTCAACAGGTTTCTACTTTCGCCGTCAATTATCAGGGAGAACCATTCAGGGAAAACATCAGAAGCAATAAGGGTATGTACTACGGTTTATTGGGTGTTGCTGGATTGGCTCTTGCTGGATCTACTGAATTCTTCCCAGACTTGAACGCTGCAATGAAATTTGTTCCAATGGATGATGTTTTCAAAGTTAAGCTAACTGCTACTTTACTACTGGACTACTTTGGAAGCTGGGGTTTCGAATTGTTTTTCAAACACTTTTTCATGGATTCCAAGGCAGCTGATATTGCAAAACGTGATTGAAGCTGATGTACATAAGCACGCTATAAATCGTATAGCATCTATAGATGAAGTTATATCACATATTTGTTTCGTGGATTCTATTTTGTAGTTGGCGCTTATCAAGCTGGCTCCATCTAAACACTTTGAGACCCCCTTCTACCTCAATAATTTTAATGCGGTCATTTAGCAGGTTTTGTAGCTTGAGTAGGATTTGGTGGGTTTCTGAATCACCAATAGGGTTGTTACTATCAAGAAGGCTATCTACGATAAGTGAACTCAACTGTGTCATTGTGTAAGGTTCATCAGATGGTAAAGAAAATAGAATATCAAAAACTTGACTGATCTTGACGTTTAAGAATTGCTGGTATCCACGTTCGCGTTGTGATAGAAGTGCACTGGCCCTTCTTTCTTTCTCACGTATACGATCTAGTAGGGACGGTTCTTCGTCAGAATTTGGCATCTCTTTTGTCATGAATTTCTCCTTTGTATTAGAGAGATATCCTTTTGACTTGTTTTTCCGCAGTGGGGCTATTGCGCGGTTATTCATTCTTTGTGATGAACCGTTTGATTCATAAGTTCCCTCGCTACCACGCCTCTTATTAATTCTTAAAAGAGGAACATCAGTTGGTATATGGTCTGACTGGACGGCATCAGAAAGCCACTTCTCTGCTCTCTCGACATATTCCAATTTTCTAGATTTGTTGGACAAAGTATTCAACAAGCTAGAGTCTGGCGCTCTAACTGTCAACTCCCCCTTAGAACTAATCTCTAAGATGTAAGCATCCTCCCATAAAGATAGCATTTTAAGAAAGCTTTCCTGCGAAACCTTTTTTTTGAGCATGTTAGATATTTGTGGCAGAAGAGCATGTACTTCTGGAGTGGATGTTGAAATTGAGCCTGATATGGCATAAAGCGAGATTACCGAGTCCGTGACATTGAAAATAGCTTTACAAAAGTCAACGCATTTGCGCAGTCTCTGTTGTGCTAGTTCTCGAGGGTAAAATTTCTCTGCCACTTGTGGGAATTCTTGAATTTGTTGGGTCAACAACAGCTCCGCCAATGTACTCCCATTGAAGTTCGTATCAAGCATAGGAAAAACGTCAATGTGAACTGAATTAACCGTACCAAACTTTATGGGATAACTGGTATGCAATCCGCCTGATATTTGAGACAGCAGTTTTCCAGTGTGCACCAATATGCAATCAGGCTCATTTACCTGCCTCCAAAGACCATTATATAGATAACTGATACCCTGTGCTTTGGGGAAAATTGATATAATGCCCGATGGTTCATGTGCCACGTATTCGTCTTCATACTCGAACTGCATATCAAGCAGCGTATTGGAAATAGGTTTATAATGACGCGTCAGCTTTGTCGCAAATTGTCTCTCGCTGACCACCATACCCGCACCACCAACGGAGTCAAGACAAAGTTGAGCAAAGTAGACTCCAATTTTGAGCAATCTCGCGCAGACCTTGTCCAACGTTGGGTTGGGGCACTTTCTTGAAAATTGTAGCTCGCCACTGTTTGTGATATATTGCTCAATCATGCTACCGTCATCTAATTCCAATGCACCGGTGAAATTACCGTCAAAACCCTGATCAATGTCTGGAGCCTCCGTAGCTAATTGATCTAATAATCCATTGATCGATTTTAAATGGGCATAATTCTTGAGTAGAAAGGTGTCGTGATCGACAATAATTTTCTTGACTATCGGTAGTAGCTGATTTTCTTCCGAAATGTGGTTAAGATCGATAATTTTGAGCATCTGACCTGCCATTTGATACAATAAATCAATGATTAACGATTGTTCGATGCCATCCATAGTATATACTACTGAAAAAAAAAAAAAATTGATATCAAGCCTCTACTTACGTAATAAGGTCACATGATCCAACCGATGTCGGATCCAGAAATTGCACGTGATTACTTCATCAGGTGATGCAAGGGATTTCTTAAGTTACCCGAAAAATTTTTCCAGAGTCTTCCAGGGAAAATTTTTTTAGGCTATTTAAAAGAGTAGCATCTTGAGTCACTTCCGATTCGCCACTCAGAAGAAATTGATTAACGGAGCCCCGTACTGTTTAAACGATGCTTTCTGCTAAGTCTGTTCTGCGTAATTCCCTAAACCCGTTGCGTGCTGCTGCTCGTTTCAACTCGACCAAAGTTCAAGGCCAAGT
>JAJLUF010000114.1:0-29658 GCA_030569995.1 Lachancea cidri
TTGATCAGGTTGTAGGTTAGTGTCAAGACACCGGCGTTGTTACCCAAGAACGGGCCCCTTCTGGTGATATGGTTCAATACTGTGTTTAGTTGTAGTTTCCCAGGACTGTTTGCAGGTATATTCCTTAAACCTTCGAGAAACCCGTATGTACCACCGAGCCCCAGGCCCACCAGATATACAGCACCTGTACCATAGCACAGGTCGTCAGTCCAACCCCTCGAAGGGATCAGACCTTGAGAGCCCTCCATGGTGGAAAGCTGCTCTTCTTCGAGGTCCAGATACTCAACACCACGTTCGAGCCCCGCCAGAGGGTGTAGTCGCGAAGGGTCCAGAGCACCCGGGGCGGAAATGATATTGGAAACATTAGTCACTTGATTAGGGTCGAAACCGAGAGTTTGTTGAAGCTTGGCATCGTCAACAAACTCAGAGGGCGCTTGCTTCTCGTCGACGCTGTTCTTCTTACCACCAAATAGCCAGGACATCACTTTCTGAAGTTGTCAGCCCAGAGTACTCACTTGCAAACGCATTTTTTTGAGTTTAGACAGTAGTGACTAGGTTTGAAGAAAAATTTTTTCACTCACTTGGGACGGACGGGATGCGGGAGGGCCGGCCCACGTGATGCGCGATCTCGCTTTCGCAACCGCGCGTCACGTGACCACTACCCACCCGAAAGACACCACCTCGCCCCACCAATTTCAAACACTCTATCGGCGGTCCCAGCGTGTTGGAGCCACGGCTGCACACCAGACCAGCTACCAGCTACCGTTCGGAAACACAATGCATTTTGATCCCGTAACCAGACAAGCTCAATGTTTGCAGCCAGTAAAGGCCAGCCACCAACTACCAGCTACCAGCCACCAGCTACCAGCTTACCCTAGGTAGCCTTCCTACCACCCTTCGTTTCTGCCAGCGCTTGTGTCTGCATTGTTTTTTGCCCACCTCCGCGGCTATCACGCCTTCGACTTCAGAGCCTTCCAGCCTGGTATGAAAACTGACCAACTACATCCGGTAGCTCCGCGGCTACGCTTGCGATTTCCTCCCGCGTGTGGTTGCCGGTAGCAGCAGCGCGCGCCACTACCGCTATCGTGGACATTCGGCGCTATCGGTTACATTCAACAGTAATATCCCCAGTATTTTCTTATCGACAGATCCACAACACACTGGTGAAATAATGCCAAGCCAAGTCCCCGTTACTGAGTCTTCTGGGCATACTCAACAAGTGTCATCACTATTACTAACAAGGGGCAAATGGAACGCAAGTGGATGCGACACAATTGCGTCGCGCTGTAGCGGGGCAGTTTATTGTGTTTTTTTGCGTTCGGCGGTTTTCCGTCGCTAGTCGTTCACAATCACCTGATTGTGTTTTCACAACGCGCAGATCCCAGATCGCGGCGCACGAGCTTCTCCAGCGGCTCGTCCAACATCATCCTGACGTCAGCGCTGTGCGTCGCCAGAAGGGCCGCACGAACCAGTTTTTTGTTGGAATTCAACCCAGATGCATGCGCAGGAACAACAGGTCCCAGAGTACCGCGCAGATCGCACCAATCGGCGCGGCCACGTGACCCCTAAAAACTCAACGGACTAACAACCCAACAAATTTCCAGAACAGCGGCCAGGGAGAAATTTTCCAGCGTTGAGCCCCCAAGCCAGTTCGGCGGCTCTTTATAAATGGAACGCCCTTTTTAAAGGGCCCGCGATCAGCGGAGCGCGAACTTATTAACAACAACGTCAACAACAACAACCGCAACATCAACCTAGTCGTTCGAATATTCCTGTTCTGCACAATTACCCTGCTACAGTGATCGATCTATAAACATATTCCTGGTAACTCACATATAGCAAAGGATACACGTACGAGCGCATCTTTTTTCCTTTCCTAGGTTCATTACTCAAAAGACACAATTGATCTTTTTTTTTTTTTTTTAACTCATCACAACGACTACAGTTGCGTGCAAGTTAGGAGATCCGTTTGTGCTTTACAATCTAGAACGCTCAATAGAGAATCTGCCGCGCAGAGTATGTTATGGTTTGATGTGAGTCCCAAGGACAATTTTTCAGAGACGCGCTTAAAGAAGCGTGAGCATCAGCGAGTGTTGCGACGTGCGAAGTGATATCGCGCAACAGCGTGGCACGTCTCGTTTGCTCGCTCGATCGAACGCGTGCAAATTGGTCGTAAACGGGGGCAGTTTTTTTTGCGCCGTCACCGTCGCCGTAGGCTACGTTTGTGTCGTTGTCGGAATACTTCCCCCTTAATCAGTCGACCACACGCTTTCTGCTTACGAATTCTACGCAAGCCTCTGAGTTGCCTTGGTCTCTCAATTTCTCTCCACCTTCTTTTTTCCCTTTTCACTGTTTCCCTAGAAAATTATTCTTTTTTTTTTTTTTTAGGTTTTACATTCAAATCCCAGAATTTGTCACTAACACGCATATCAAACAGGCTTTTGTTTTTATTACGACCTTTCAGTAACGTCTCAGTAGCTGCTACCCGCCTTATACGGCCCCCTTTATTGCTAAGATACAGCGCTACATTCGTTCCTCAATTACACTTTTCCACATTTAGAAAAAATATGAGTGAAGAGAATCTTTCCGAAGTGGCCATTTCTCAAGATGAGCAATACGAGGTCACGGACTACACCAGCAAGCATACCAAGCTGAGTCCAAATTTCATTGGTTTAAACACCGTCGACGTAGTCGAAGACTCTCCCCTAAAAGAGTTTGTGAAATCCCATGGTGGTCATACTATCATCTCTAAAGTGCTGATTGCCAATAATGGTATCGCAGCCGTCAAAGAGATCCGTTCCGTGAGGAAATGGGCTTACGAAACCTTTGGTGACGAAAGAACAGTTCAATTCGTCGTCATGGCCACCCCTGAAGACATGGAAGCCAATGCAGAGTATATCCGTATGGCTGACCAATATGTCGAAGTCCCAGGTGGCACTAACAACAACAATTATGCAAACGTTGATTTGATCGTCGAACTCGCCGAGAGAGCAAACGTCGATGCAGTTTGGGCTGGTTGGGGTCATGCCTCCGAAAACCCATTGCTGCCTGAAAAACTGGCACAATCTAAGAGAAGAGTGTTATTTATTGGACCTCCTGGTAGTGCTATGAGGTCTTTGGGTGACAAAATTTCATCCACAATCGTTGCTCAACATGCTAAAGTTCCATGCATTCCATGGTCAGGTACTGGTGTCGACAAAGTACACATTGATGAAGAAAACGGACTGGTTTCTGTCGACGATGATGTTTACCAAAAGGGTTGCTGCACTTCCCCAGAAGATGGTTTAGCCAAGGCTAAGAGTATCGGCTTCCCAGTCATGATCAAAGCTTCTGAAGGTGGTGGTGGTAAAGGTATCAGAAAAGTTGAAAGCGAAGACGATTTTATCTCATTATATCAGCAGGCTGCCAATGAAATCCCGGGCTCTCCAATTTTCATTATGCAATTGGCTGGTAAAGCCCGTCATTTGGAAGTCCAATTGTTGGCAGATCAATACGGTACTAATATATCTCTTTTTGGTCGTGATTGTTCCGTGCAAAGACGTCACCAAAAGATTATAGAAGAAGCTCCAGTAACTATCGCTAAACCTGAAACTTTTGCAGAGATGGAAAAATCTGCTGTGAGGTTAGGTAAACTGGTTGGTTACGTTTCTGCAGGTACCGTTGAGTACTTGTACTCACATGATGATGGAAAATTCTATTTCTTAGAATTGAATCCAAGATTACAAGTGGAGCATCCAACCACAGAAATGGTCACAGGTGTTAACTTACCAGCTGCCCAATTGCAAATTGCTATGGGTATTCCAATGCACAGAATTAGAGACATCAGATTGTTGTATGGAGTTGATCCTCACACTGCTAGCGAAATAGATTTCGATTTCAGTTCTACTGGCTCGCTGCAAACTCAAAGAAAACCTACTCCAAAGGGTCATTGTACTGCCTGTCGTATTACCTCCGAAGATCCTAACGAAGGTTTCAAGCCATCCGGTGGTTCTTTGCATGAGTTGAACTTTCGTTCTTCCTCAAATGTTTGGGGTTACTTTTCAGTTTCTAGCAGTGGTGGTATTCACTCTTTCTCTGATTCTCAATTTGGTCACATTTTCTCATTTGGAGAAAATAGACAAGCTTCTAGAAAACACATGGTTGTGGCACTAAAGGAATTATCCATTAGAGGTGATTTCAGAACAACTGTCGAATACTTGATCAAACTTTTGGAAACAGAAGATTTCGAAGACAACACTATCACGACTGGTTGGTTAGACGATTTGATCTCTCAAAAAATGACAGCTGAAAAGCCAGATTCCACTTTGGCTGTCATTTGTGGTGCTGCCACCAGAGCCTTCATTGCCTCTGAAAGTGGCCGCACGGATTATATTAGTAGTTTGCAAAGAGGTCAAGTTCCAAACAAAAACTTGCTTCAAACTATGTTCCCTATCGAATTTATTCATGAGGGAAAGAGATACAAGTTTACAGTTGCTAAATCAGCAGATGACCGTTACACTTTGTTCATCAATGGATCCAAATGTGAAGTTGGTGTTCGTAAGCTATCCGACGGTGGTCTATTGATTGCCCTTGGTGGTAAGTCTCACACGGTTTATTGGAAAGAAGAAGTTTCTGCCACCAGATTATCTGTCGACTCTATGACAACTTCGTTAGAAGTTGAGAACGACCCAACTCAATTGCGTACTCCTTCACCTGGTAAGCTAGTGAAGTTCTTGGTTGATAGCGGTGATCATGTCAATGCTGGCCAGCCATACGCTGAAGTCGAAGTAATGAAAATGCAGATGCCCTTGGTTTCACAAGAAAGTGGTATTATTCAATTATTGAAACAACCTGGTTCCACTGTTTCTGCTGGTGATATTCTAGCCATATTAGCTCTTGACGACCCATCTAAGGTGAAGCATGCTTTGCCATTTGAAGGAATGGTACCAGAACTTGGTGCCCCAATTGTTGAAGGTACGAAACCTGCGTACAAATTCAAATCTCTTGTCACAACATTGCAAAATATTTTGAACGGTTATGACAACCAAGTTATTATGAACGCCTCTCTACAACAATTAATTGAAGTATTGAGAAACCCTCAGTTGCCATACTCTGAATGGAAAATGCAGTCCTCTGCATTGCATTCAAGACTGCCAATAAAATTGGATGAACAATTGGAGCAGTTGGTAGATCGTTCATTGAAGCGTGGTGCAGATTTCCCTGCTCGTCAATTGGGTAAACTACTTGATATTGCTCAGAACGAGCACAGTAAGGATCCTTTGTTCGCCAGTGTCATTGAGCCCCTTTTGGATATTACCAAGCGTTATGCTAATGGTTTGGACGCACATGAACATTCTGTATTCGCCAAATTTTTGGAGAATTATTATCAAGTGGAAAAACTTTTCAGTGGTTCAAATATTAGGGAAGAGGACGTTATTTTGAAATTACGTGATGAAAATGCTGATCATTTGGACAATGTCGTCGTTACAGTCTTGTCACATTCAAGAGTTTCGGCTAAGAACAATTTGATTTTAGCTATTTTAAAGCATTATCAACCTTTATGCAAACTATCCTCTGATGTATCCTCTGCAATCGCCGAACCCTTGAAGCACATCGTAGACCTAGAATCCAAGACTACTGCAAAGGTTGCTCTTCAAGCAAGAGAAATTTTGATTCAAGGTGCTCTACCTTCGGTGAAGGAAAGAAGTGACCAAGTGGAACATATCCTTAAGAGTTCTGTGGTAAAAACAGCTTACGGAGCCTTCGAAACCAAGCGTACTGAGCCTGATCTAGAAATCATTAAAGACTTGATCGATTCAAACTATGTCGTTTTTGATGTTTTGACACAATTCTTGACTCATCGTGATCCCTCTGTGGCTGCTGCTGCTGCCGAAGTTTACATTCGTCGTGCTTATAGAGCATACACTATCGGTGAACTGAAGAATTACGGTGCATCCAAGAGTGCAGTTGTTGAATGGAAATTCCAATTGCCATCTGCCGCATTCACCGCTGTTCCTCAAGTCAAGACAAAGTTGGGTATGAATAGAGCCATCTCAGTTTCAGATTTAACTTTCACCTCAGAAGGTGATAATCAACCATTAAGAACTGGTATTTTAGTCGCTTCTACTCATTTGGATGATGTTGATGAGGGCCTATCAAAAGGTCTTCAAATCATACCCCACCATTCATCTTCTAGCGGCCCGGCTCCTGATAGATATGGTGCCAGTGCTACATTGAGTAATGTGGCCAATGTTTTTGTGTCATCTACCGATGGTTTCGAGTCTGAGGAAGAAGTGTTGGACAGATTAAGAGAAATTTTAGACATTGAAAAGCAAACTTTGGTCGAGGCTGCCATTCGTCGTATCACCTTTATCTTTGGTTACAGCGATGGAACCTATCCAAAGTATTATACTTTTAGAGGTCCAAACTATATTGAAGATGAGACAATTCGTCACATCGAACCTGCCTTGGCTTTCCAATTGGAATTAGGAAGAATGTCTAACTTCAACATTAAACAAATCTTCACGGAAAACAGAAACATTCATGTTTACGAAGCAACAGGTAAGAACTCTCCAGTAGACAAAAGATTTTTCACCAGAGGTATCATTAGAACAGGCCGTATCAGTGATGACATTACTATCCAAGAATACTTGACTTCCGAAGCTAATAGACTAATGAGTGATATTTTGGACAATTTAGAAGTTATCGACACTTCAAACTCCGATTTGAATCATATTTTCATCAATTTCTCTGCTGTTTTCGACGTTTCTCCTGAAGATGTTGAGGCTGCTTTTGGTGGCTTCTTAGAAAGATTCGGTAAGAGATTGCTTAGATTGCGTGTAGCTGCTGCTGAAATCCGTATTATTATCAAGGACCCACAGACCGGGACTCCTGTTCCTTTAAGAGCATTGATTAACAACGTTTCTGGTTATGTCGTAAAGACTGAATTGTATACAGAAGTTAAGAATGCCCAAGGAGAATGGGTGTTTAAGTCAATGGATAAACCAGGCTCCATGCATTTGAGACCAATCGCTACTCCATACCCTGCGAAGGAGTGGTTACAACCAAAACGTTACAAAGCTCATTTGATGGGTACTACTTATGTATACGATTTCCCAGAATTGTTTCGTCAAGCTTCTGTTTCACAGTGGAAAAACTATTCTCCAAAGACAAAATTGGCTGATGAGTTTTTCATTGCCAATGAATTGATTGAAGATGATAACGGAGAATTAGCTGAGATCGACCGTGAAGCGGGCGCCAATACTATTGGTATGGTTGCTTTCAAGATTACTGTCAAGACTCCAGAGTATCCAAGAGGTCGTCAATTTGTTGTAGTTGCTAACGATATTACTTTCAAGATCGGTTCTTTTGGTCCTCAAGAAGATGAGTTTTTCAACAAAGTTACAGAATACGCCAAGAAACGCGGAATTCCAAGAATTTACTTGTCTGCCAACTCTGGTGCTAGAATTGGTATTGCGGAAGAACTTGTTCCCTTATTCAAAGTGGCTTGGAATGAAGAAGGAAACCCATCTAAGGGATTCAGTTATTTATATCTGAGCTCTGGGGACATGGCGGAATTAAAGAATCAAGGTAAGGATAACACAATTGTTACGGAGGTTGCCGTCGAGGATGGCGAAGAGCGCCACGTTATCAAGGCTATCATTGGTGCTGATGATGGTTTAGGGGTTGAGTGTTTGAAGGGTTCTGGTTTGATTGCCGGTGCTACATCGCGTGCTTACAAAGATATCTTTACTATTACCTTGGTTACATGTAGATCCGTCGGTATTGGTGCTTATCTGGTTAGACTTGGTCAAAGAGCCATTCAAATCGAGGGTCAACCAATAATATTGACTGGTGCCCCTGCAATCAATAAGCTGCTCGGTAGAGAGGTGTACTCATCCAATTTACAATTGGGTGGTACTCAAATCATGTACAATAATGGTGTGTCTCACTTGACCGCTCAAGATGATTTAGCAGGTGTAGAAAAGATTATGGAGTGGTTATCTTACATCCCAGCAAAGCGCAATTTGCCAGTTCCTATTCTGGAAACCGAAGACAAATGGGACAGAGAAATCGATTTTGCTCCTGTTCCAAGCCAACCATATGACGTTAGATGGATGATCGAAGGTCGTGACGCCCCTGAAGGCTTCGAATATGGTCTGTTTGACAAAGGCTCATTTCAGGAAACTCTTTCTGGATGGGCCAAGGGTGTAGTTGTTGGTAGAGCTCGTTTGGGTGGTATCCCATTGGGTGTTATCGCTGTCGAAACTAGAATGGTTGAGAACTTGATTCCTGCTGATCCAGCGAACCCTGATTCTACTGAATCTTTGATCCAAGAGGCTGGTCAAGTTTGGTACCCAAACTCGGCATTCAAGACGGCACAAGCTATTAATGACTTCAATTATGGTGAACAACTACCATTGATGATCATGGCAAACTGGAGAGGTTTCTCTGGTGGCCAACGTGATATGTACAATGAAGTTTTGAAATATGGTTCATTCATCGTCGATGCATTAGTCAATTACAAGCAGCCTATCTTCACCTACATTCCACCAACTGGTGAACTAAGAGGTGGTTCTTGGGTTGTGGTTGATCCTACAATCAACGCTGAACAAATGGAAATGTACGCTGACGTTAATGCAAGGGCCGGTGTTCTAGAACCAGAAGGTATGGTGGGTATCAAGTATCGTAGAGAAAAACTGCTATCAACCATGGCGAGATTAGACGACAAATACAAGAGCTTGAAAGAAAAGCTATCTGATGTTTCTCTAACTGCTGACCAACACCAAGAAATTGCCAACCAATTGGCCGAGCGTGAAAAGATATTACTACCGATTTACCACCAGATAACTGTTCAATTCGCCGACTTGCACGACAGATCCGACCGTATGTTGGCAAAGGGCGCCATCAGGAAAGAGCTCGATTGGCCACAAGCCCGTCGCTTCTTCTTCTGGAGACTAAGAAGAAGACTGAATGAGGAATACTTGATTAAAAGACTAGATAACGAATTACCTACTGCGTCTAGACTAGAGAAGATCGCCAGATTAACATCTTGGTATCCTGCTTCGATTGATCAAGACAATGACAGAGTAGTTGCCAACTGGATTGAAGACAACTACCAAGTATTGGAGGAACATTTGAAATCCCTGAAGATGGAGTCGTTCGCCCAAAACCTAGCCAAATCAATCAGAAGTGATCATGAAAATACAATCAGCGGCTTGAGTGAAGTTTTGAAATTACTATCCGCAGATGATAAAGCTAAGATTCTAAAGAGCTTGAAATGATAAGTTCTGTTTCAAGGCATTAAGATTTTTTTTCACCCAGGGACAATTTTATCTAAAAATCTCCCAAATAATTTTTTACCAGGTTTCAAAGCAAAGAATTTAGAAGACTATGCCTACAACGAGATACGTAGGGTTCTTTTTTTAAGTACCACCATCATAAGTGGATGGGATGTTGTTGTTTATTTACCCCACTTTTTGATGTGTTACTGAAATTCCCAGATAAAACTTTTTGTATCAATGATCTCCGTTGGCATGTACTTAGTCATCAGAATTCTTGCGTTTAAATATATATCTATAACAAAGAAGTTTCGTCGTATTTTATTCAGTATTTTTGATCAAGATTTAAAGTTACCAGAGTGTACATTTTGAACATTACAGAATACAATTGTTAGATCCAAAATTAAATGCTACTCATTAAATTTCAGTGAAAATGAGTTTCACCCAGTTTTTGCCTTTTTAGTTTCTTCCTTTTGCGTGAGACTTTCACAGTGCCGTTTGCTCTCCATCTTTCCAGTCTCAGTGTGACCTTTGGATTGCTGCTTTTGCTTTGATTTGAGATCATTTTCAGTCTTTTTAGCCAATCTTTCTCCTTCTCTTCTCTCTTCTAGATATGTTGTTGGGTCACTTATAGGAAGACCATTGTCATCCATCAGTTTCGCCACATAGCATATCTCTGGCATGTTTTTACAACGAGTAAAATACTGATAAAATTTGGATTTGCCTGGAACAATTCGTGTTATCATGTACTTAACATTGCTCACATTATGATCAAATTTTTGAGCTATTTCAAGATAACACTTAACCGCATCGTGCCATGGTAAAGGCGTCTCACAGAATGCTGTTGGGTTCATTTCAGCATGATCTGCCATCATCCCTCCGACCTCTACTGGTAAATTAAGATCTTTGCGTAACTCGAGAAAATGCGAACGATCCTGGATTGCACCATTCATAATTAAGCTCACCTGGTTTTGCTTGCAAATGTTATATATTTGTGGAAGATAGTCTCTGATTGGGGCCTGTCTGTTTCTCATTGGCGTTGTTCTGCAATGAACGGTGAGATTCGTAATACCCGTATCGCACAACTTCTGGACGAGTTGTAGTGTCGATTCCTCGTTGTCGAGAATACGAATTTTGACACTTATTGGCTTATTGTAGGGTTTTCCTACCTGCTCGACGAGGGAGACCAAAATAGAGCAAAGCTTTTCTGGAGTTTTCAAGAGTGCAGCACCCATACCAGAGTGAATCGAGAAATGCTTAGGACAACCTGCGTTCACGTCAATACCATCGACGTCGCGAATAACTTTCAAAGCTGCTTCAACTGCGAGTGTTGGTGCGGATGTACCCAACTGAAATATCAGCTTTCCTTTTTCTGTTTGAGGATAAGTTCTAAAAACAATACTAGATGGTTTTCCCTCATGCGCCGGTGGAATAATAAAATCTATAGTTTCTAGGGCGTCGTTGACCTGCCTAGAACATTGAATCAATTTCTTATCGATGATTTCCGGCGACCAGACAAGATCGGCGCCGTACTTAAGCGCAAGAAGCCTCGTGGGAAGCTCTCCAGCCCGTACCATCGGAGCTAATACTAATTTACCCGCATAAGTAACCATACCTGCCCCCATTCTCACTTTTTATTAACCTATGCAGATTCGATGAGATGAGCTGGAAACAATTTTACATGTCAAGATTTTCAGCAGATCACATGACGAGATTCTCCGATCAAACACACACGTGACTATTTAATACCCAGAACCGAGGAATATATTAACTACTAAGCTTCATGCATTCTTGAGCATAATACACACACCCCTGTTCTAGTAGACTTGTGGAAACGGACTTTTCACCAGGCATGTTGAGAGGGGATGCTAGCCCCTTTTCATAGTACGAACAGGAAGGACTCACATTTGGTCGGAACCGTGGCGTTGCCGTTCCTCGAGTATTGCTACGTTTCTCTTACAAAAGAAAGCTTACTATATCTTTAGCATAAGTATTATGCATTCTATGCATAGTAGAATCTCACTAGAATGCTTGTTTATGTTTGGTTTATTGAAGCGCGTCTCAATTCCGTTTCACATTTCTTAACGGGTAATAGACATTCTTGAATGAACGCGAAATGTAGCAATATAAAACGAGACTATTCACACAGCCTACCCATCTGAATATCTGACATAGGATGTACTTGAAGGTCCAATAGAAAGATATGATTAAATTAAGGGCATTAAAGAAGAGGATTTCAAGTGGATTTGATGGGCACTCTAAAGAAAAGGAATCTACTGCGAGTTATGAAAAGAAACATAAAGATGTGAAGTCGACAAGGTCGAGTCTTCGTCGGAGAGCTATACCCTCAACAAGGCATGTTGAAACTGAATTGCCTCCTCTACCCTCGCAGGAATACACTCTCACGAAAGAAACTCCGGAGACACACGAACAGTTGCTTAAGGAAATGAATTTCAATCGCAAGCATTCCGAAAGATATTACATCTATGACTTCAGCATATATAGAGGGCCTATGGACGAATCAGTTACCTCTGATCCGAGTTTTGATATATTCGAGAAGAAGGACGGCCTAACTCCAACTTCTGCGCGTTACGTGATTCACTATCTGACGCAATACTTCAAGGAAACATTAATCCAAGATAGCACCGCTGAGGGAACTCGCGATACTGATTCTATCAAATCAGCGATTGAGATTTTCAAGCCTAATCTATCGCACTTCTCGACTCAAGAAATCGGTGAGACCACCAAAATCCTGAAGTCCTTTTTCCCATGGGACGGTTGTTCTTTAACAGGAAAAGTTTTAGAGGAAGAAATAAGAAAAAGCCTTGGAAATAGCAAGACTAAACTTATTTTGGCGTTGCGGATCATATGGTCGCATCTTCAACAAGGCATTATTCCTTGGGAGGCATATTTAAAATTCTGTGCGATAGAATCCAAGCAGAATTTCTCTAAAATGTGTTTTTACAACTTTCTTCCAAGAGTGCTACCAGACCACGACTACACATGCTGCGCATTCGAATTTCTCGAAATATTGGTAGCTATAATCTCAAAAGTTGACATGGTAGTGGATAAGTTAACCCAAATGGATTTAATTTTCACTGCAGGACAAGTTTGTTTTGTGAACACTCCTGATCTTCAAAATTACATCCAAAGCAAATTATCTGATACACCTGATCTTATAATGCTTGGAAAACTGTATCAAGCCAAGGGAGAAGCCCTATATCGATTATTTGTCTCCTATCTAAGATCTTTGGTCGAGGAAGGGAAAATCAAGGATTTTTACCTCATCGATACTTTTAAGCTCGATGAGTACCCTCCTAAACCATACAAGCCAATAACGCAACGTGCTTTGACTCTCACCGTTCCTCAATTATTGAATGTGGACGAGAATAATTTTAATGAGCTGATTACTATTGCAGCTAAAGCTTCCACTAGAATTTATTCATCCAACCATACTTTCACAAAGTTTGACAATACTTTTCTGGATAAATTCGAGGAAGATCCCTACAAAGTGATTAATTCTTTATTTTCAAGGTCCTCTAAACGCTACTTATACAAATTCGATGAGAAGTTTGATCCTGAACAGTTCAAGAATCTTAACAAAAAAGGTGGTTTAAATTCTGCCCTGCAAAGTATAGGTCCAGGTGATCAGTATGCAGTCGCGACTTGGATAAACTCTTGCAAAGAAAGAGGTTTCAATGATTTCCTGTCTGTACTGGATGACAATAATTTTGGAGAGGGAACACTGGCATTGGGTCATAGCAATTTCAAATCGAGTCTGGATGAATCGCCTTCTTATCCATCAGTAAGAATTTCAAAAATGGACGTTTCTGAATGGTTCATTTCATCATGGAAATATGAAACGTTTCTAGGCAAAGTGAAAAATACATTGGTAATCAAGCTAACAAAGAGAATCGCCGACTGTGAGTGGCTGATAATCACCACAGATGAGCGGGTTGGATCCCGTTGTTATTTGACTCCGTCCAAATCAACAGATTCGGCCAAAGAGCAGGAATGGGCGAAAATAAATACCCCACCATTGCCATCCAAGGATCGAACACCCTCTCATACAGCAACGCCTAGTATATCATCTTCTAAATCACGTCCCCCTCCGCCAAGTTTGCTAGGAGAACCTTCCTCCTCCCCGCTAATTGATTCCTCATTAGGTTTATATCCGGATACTGCGAGTAGCAAATCTCGCTCACGCCACACATCGCACAGCCTATCACCCAAGACTAACGCGTCCAAACATAATTCTGATCGCCGGTCGGCTACTTCTCTTTCGACAAGCAGTCGGATATGTGAAGTGGATAAGGTGAGCGGTGCTTTCCGGAATTCACAGCAACTAAGTGATGGTCCACCAGCTCTTCACGAGATTCCTGAAGTCAATACTACAGAACAACAGAGCGCTGAAACGTGTGGAGAACCAAACGATGTTTCGGAGATGGAGACACAAGAGAGTGACAAAAGACATTCTAGATCCGAAGAACTCACGAAAAGAGACCAGCCTAAGGATAAGAATGCTGAGAGCAACTCAGAAGAAGACAATGATTTTGATAAAATAGATCATGAAAAAGGTCCTGAATCTCTCAAAGAAGAGCCACAACACTCAGAAGCTGAAGACAACAAGAAGACCTGCCTTAATGTCTCAAAAGATGAGACAAAAACTGTAGCTCCTGTTCCAGAACGCCAAATCAAATCAAGTATTGAAAGTACCTCCGAAGCGTCGGCTACCAAGGTCGACTGTAGTGCGGTTATAGATGCTGAGAAAGAGTACCTGCCGCGCAAGCAGGGCAACGAAGCGGGCCTTTTATCTCCATTGTTGTGCGGGGCGGCCATTATCAAGCCATCACCTGTGGGCACACCGGTTGACAGAGCGCCTCCGGGTCATCTTCCCAAAGGACCAATGAAGATACAAAATCCATCCATGTCTTCTTTTGCCGACACTACAGTTGTATCGAGCGGCATGGAGGATCATGGCGATACTAGCGAGACCACTCGAATTAGTAATGAGTTTGAAGAAAGCAGTCCCAGCAAGAAAGTGCACCCTTATTCTGTTATGCTCTTACCGCCAACCCCAGGTTCTGAAAAGGAATCTGAACGTGATAAAGGTATAATAGTGGAGGAAGATGCTATGGTACATACCAACATGACGGGTGATTTACTTAGCGATCTGTTGGATAACTACAATAGCATAAGTGTCGATCCACGCTGTTCATCCAACGAGCTAACAGTTTTCGAACAAGTCCGCTTACTTTATGAGCATGAAAATTCAAAACAATCTACGGGATTAAATGAATCTGCCGAATCTCTACACGAGGACGTACAGGATCTTGATACCTCTTCCGAATCCTCTGACCCCGACCTAGGTAGCTCAAAGACTGCCACTTGGTTTTCATGTAACGTAACGCTACCAACTCATACCAAACGCACTGATGCTCCTGGAAAAACGCACCTACCAACACTCAAAGTCTCGACGCCCCAAACACATGATAAAATTCGCCGTGTATCCCTTGGCCCTAGCGAGTTTCCAGATGACGACGGGCTTTGGCCGAAGTTAGATAGCATAAGTGAACCAGCGACAAACGAAGAAGTTTGTAGCCCAACACAGTCAATGATTAGGAATGTGGTATTGCGCACAAAGCGTAGTATCCGTGGCCTTAGAGACAAAAAAACGGCATCTTAGTTCAAATTATGTAGAATAATAAATGACTACAATTCTTTATAAAGGGCCTTACGGAACTTGATCGCAGTTGAATTGCGCCTGTGATGATGGCGCCCGCAAGGTGTGGATAAATCGACCGAACAGTCCTGCTGTGGGTCACACACATTACAAATGTGGGTTGTTGGAACGTTAGCGTCGCCGCTTCCAGTGCTGCTACTGCTGACAGCATCTTCATCGCGATCCACGGATGTGCGTCGCGGGGCCTGGGGAGGCGTTCTCAACGCTGGAAGCTCTGGCAAGTATCTCACTCTCTGATCATTGTCGGCAGCATACGAGGCGGTACGAGAGATCGATTGCCGAGGAGCCGGCGCAGTGATATCACTAAAACGTCGCGTACACGAATGGTGTTCACACTTGGAGTGGACACATTGGTACAGATCGCAAACCCTAAGCGAAGCTGATAATCGACGTTGGAATGGAGTACTCGAGTCTTGACTTCCACTGAATGGTTCACCAATGCATATCGCGGTCCCAGTCACGCAGGGTCGCCGATTGGGATCTTGACATTCATAGTGAACCACAAGATGAGCATCTACAGGAGTATTCAAAACTCCCAACATAACCAAAAAAAACGGCTGGGCCTAACTGGAAATCGGATCACAGAATCAAAAATCAAGCTACTTTCTATATAAGTATCGTTATCGTTGGTATATGTGAAACAAAGGGTGTTGATATATACTATAATATTTGCGGGGAGAATAGAAATTTTAGGAAAACCGGAAAAACTATACGACTATGATCATTATAAACGAATATCAGGGGACATTTTAAATTTGCCACGTGACCTAATGAAATATACGTTTGTACGATACCACGTGATCGATTTATTTTTTTAATAGATTTTCCTTTTATTTTTTCTCTTACTGCATGGATTGAGCCAATTTCCTTTCGAAAAGTGCATCCACCCTTGGCAAACGTTTATTCATCACCCACATTAAGCGCAGTTTCTGAGACTATAGTGCAGAATTACCTATTAATAGTTGCAGGTAATGAAGTTCTCACATTCTTTACAGTTTAATGCGGTCCCAGAATGGTCGTCACGCTACATCGCGTACTCTCAGCTGAAGCGATTGATCTATTCCTTGCAGAAGGAGAAGCTGTATCAGAGTAGTTCGTCAGATCCCGAGCAAGTTCCACTACAAGATTCGTATACTAAGAAATTCATCGAGGCATTGGATCGGGAAGTGTTGAAGATCGACCGGTTTTACCTACAACAGGAGCGTATCATCATGGGCACATTCCACGAGCTGAGGGACGATATGGCCGAGTTCCAAGCAGAGTGTTCGCTGCAAGATGCTGCTAGCGGTCGGAGCAGCACTTCTGCTGCTTCAATTCGTCGCGCTATGTCCTATTCCGACGACGAAGATGGTGGTGAGGAGGTTGTTTCGTCGCGACTTGGAAATTCTGTTGGGGAGATAATGCCTATGATGTCGAGGAATACCCATTATACACATTATACAGGATTGGATCCGTACTTTGAAAATAGGATCAACCTGAAAAAACGTCTGGTTGCCGAATACACTCAACTTTGCGAGCTAAAAAGCTTTATCGAACTCAACCAAACCGGGTTTTCGAAAATCTGCAAAAAATTCGATAAGAGTTTGGGCACCAATAAAAAAGCAGATTACTTAGCTACGCTACCATCCAAGGGCTATGTTTTTGAGCCAGAAACCATGGCTTCGTTAGAAACAGCTATCACTGATACCATTGTAATGTATGCAAAGCTTCTGGGAGGTGCAGGAGACAGCTCCCAGCAGGACGTGGTAAATTTCCAAGAAGCAGAGCGTGAGCTATCATTACATTTAAGAGAACACGTTGTATGGGAGAGAAATACAGTATGGAAAGATATGATGAACTTGGAAAGAAAGGCTCAAAATTTCAAAACTGAGAATAAACTAAAACGAAAAACAAGTGCAAAATTTTTTGATGATGAAGAACCCCAGCCATCTTCAACAGAAGAACTGCCCCAAGCTACATTGACAGATGCTCTTCATTTCACTCCAGCTCATTATCTCAAACTCCTTGTAAGGTCTACTGGTTTGCTAAGATTTTTGATGATATCCTTTTTCTTCTTGCTTTTATTGATGTTTTCACCTATTAATGACATTCTCCAGAAGAACTGTTTTGCAATTTTGGTATATGCATCTTTATTATGGGCTACAGAGACAATCCCGCTATTTGTAACTTCTCTTATCGTTCCATTATTAATCGTTGTACTCCCCGTGCTTAAAAATGGCGAGGGCGTACCTATGCAGCCAGTTGAAGCCTCTCAATATATTCTTTCTACAATGTGGTCGAGTGTCATTATGTTACTTTTGGGTGGGTTTACGTTGGCTGCCGCGCTTTCTAAATACAATGTGGCCAAAGTTATCTCTACTCACATTCTATCCTCAGCAGGAACCAATCCAAAGACAATTCTATTAACAAACATGGCGGTTGCACTTTTTGTATCAATGTGGGTTTCAAATGTGGCTGCTCCAGTTTTGTGTTATTCAATCATCCAGCCTTTATTAAGAACTTTGCCCAAGAGAAGCACATTCGCCAAATCGCTAATTATGGGAATTGCTCTTGCCTCAAACGTGGGAGGGATGGCATCGCCTATCGCTTCGCCTCAAAACATTATTTCAATTGGTATGATGGACCCACAACCATCCTGGGCCCAGTGGTTTATCGTTTCCTTGCCTATCTGCACTTTATGCATTCTGGCTATCTGGGTGTTGCTTTTGATAACTTTCCCAGTAGAAAAGAATCTAAAAATCTTGCAATTGCATCCAATCAGAGATCCCTTTACGATAGAACAATGGTTCGTTACATTATGCACCGTGGGGACAATTATATTGTGGTGCTTAGCCAATCAACTATCAGGCGTTTTTGGCGAGATGGGAATCATATCTATCATCCCTATTGTCCTCTTATTTGGGACTGGAATGCTAACTTCGAGCGACTTTAATAATTTCATGTGGACTATCGTTGTTCTCGCGATGGGAGGAACCACATTAGGTAAGGCAGTCACATCTTCCGGCCTACTATCATCCATTGCTACAATAATCAAAGAACAAGTTGAAGACAAGCCAATATTCGTCATTGTCCTTATCTTCGGCATTGTAATTTTGACTATGGCTACATTTGTCTCCCATACTGTGGCAGCAATGATCATTGTACCACTAATGAGTGAGATTGGCAGTAATTTGCCAACTGGTGATCATTCACGGTTATTAATTATGATGGCAGCTTTGTTATGTTCTTGCGCAATGGGGTTGCCTACTTCAGGTTTTCCAAATGTCACTGCGATATCGATGATAGACGAGATGGGTGACAGATATTTGACCGTCGGTAATTTCATAACTAGAGGTATTCCTGCTAGTTTAATTGCCTATTTCTTTATTGTAACCGTTGGTTATGGCTTAATGAAGCTAATTGGTTACTAAAGATTCATTTACCTCAGTTAAGACTGCATTTCAGTCATTTGACTTTCTAACTTATTTACTTGGCGTGCCAAGTACTAGTTGACATTCTATAAAAATTAAATCTTAATATACAAATACATCTTTAATCACAACCAAAATATTTAGAATCAACGAAGCGAATCCTTGCCCAGTTATAACTATCGGATCCTAAATCATCTGTAGCGACGATATGCCCGGCGTAGATAGACACTCCATTGTTGAAAGCGTTGGAAATTCTCCTAATCCCTATTTCTGTCGCCAAGTAAACAATGACTTTCACTTTGTCTAATGAAACGCCGTGGTCTAATAACACTTGAATAGCCATAATTATTGCAGCGCCAGATATGATCTGAGCATCAACTAATAGAACTTGCTCATAAGTCTCTAATTTAGAAGGTAGGAACTCGCAATGTAACTGAGGCTCACCAGTATGAGAATCAGATTGGATGAGAAGTTTCCCTGCCGATATACTCGGAATTGTTTTCTTTAAGGATTTCATAAAACAGTCACCGGAACGAACGATGTTAATCGCAGAAACTTTGTCAAAGTTTACAACAACAGGTGCATCAATGACGGTATTTGATGGTGTTGTGATTGGCGACCCTATCTTGCATGGTATATCATCAAGAGCACGAGAAACGAGAATGGTCGCGATCCTATCAAAGTAGAAAACAAAATCATCTCTAGTCAAGTACTTGTCCAAGAGCATTGTTCTTAATGAAAGGACTTGGTTAGTAGGTTCCAATTCATGTATATTTGCCATTTCAGACAAATGTAGCATATTTTCGGCATGACCAAGTTTCGCCAATTCTTTCAGATGCTTTTTGGACTTGAGCTGTAGTTTTGATTTTATGTGATTGATCAGAGTTTGCGTGGCGACTCCGTTATTTCCCATTGATGGAATAATAGCGTCTGCGTTCTTCATGGTAGGCTTCACATACTTGTCTGCGTTGGGCTTCACAAAATCTTCCCATTGTTGTATACAGCCATCTAAATCTCTCCCTCTCGATACAATGTCTCTGGATAGTCTTCTAGCAAGACACACATCCAAATCCACATCGACGTATATCTTCAGATCCATTAAGTCTAACAAGCGCTTATCATGTAGAGCATAAATTCCTTCAAGCACGACAACACTAGCACCGTATATGGTAATGCTTTTGTCAGGAACTCGATTATGATTCACAAAGCTGTACACTGGAATTGTCGTCCTTTTACCCATTTTAAGACTCAGAAGGCATTGATAAGCCAGATCTAAATCTGTTGCATTTGGTTCATCAAAATCATAACTGTTTTTGAAGGCCAGTTCTCGTTGTTCTGGTGTTAATGGTTTGTAGAAATTATCTAAAGAAACCAAAACTGTCCAAGGTGTATTAATAGACGAAACAATTTTGGCCGCCACACTGGTCTTACCAGATCCTGATGTGCCACCTACGCCGATGATATATGGCGTTGTCCAAGGTGGGATATAACGAGATCCATGACTATCTGGACTGGTCCCATCGCCATTCAAAAAAAGAGTAGATTTACTACTATGCTCAAGGGAAAGAGTGGTCATTGATGGATATCAATAAAATCTAACGGTTTACTTTTCTTCTTGATATTCTTTTTGCTCGATGGCCGTTAGTCATAAATTAAAAAAATTCGTGAGAAAATGTGAATGTTTTAACTACGATAAGATAATGCGATGAGCTCATATCCCAGTGAAGAATTCTGAAATGGAGAGTATTATAACAGGAAAGGGAAAGAGGCGAGTTAAAAACTCTCAGAGCCTTGAAGACGATGATGCTACCCTAGGAAAAACTGGCGATCAGACTTTAAGTAAAAAGACTCAAGACATAAGCACGAATGGGAAAGAACACTTGAGCGGAGAAGAAGAAACAACCCAAGAGGATGACATGAAGGAAATTCGAATTCTAGCTAGACAGAGTTATTTGACATCCAGAGAAAAGGACAAACTACAAATATTGACGAAAGAGCTCGAATTTCTAGAGAAAGACGTGATTACTTATGGATGGGACAATTTAACAAAGAGCGAGCAACAAGAGATAACTTTAAAGAGGAAGCTACTTCAACTGACTCAAGAGAAAGATGGGCAACAGCATGAAGGTTTCACTCTACAAGAAGAGTATGTTGATAAGGAAGGGCACGTCGATCTAGAAAAGAAGCGTCAACTATTGAACAGAAAATCCACTTCCAAGGATGACAAAAATGGCAGAGAAAAACTTTGGGAGGAACAACAACTGAAACAGGCTGTACAGAAGTCAGATATTGATGAGATTCATGTTGAGGGCTCTCAGGATTATGACTTTGTCTTCGATGAAGATGCGCTTATAGAATTCACAGAAGAAACTAGCGATGTTTTACCACAGAAAGACGCAGAATACGAAAATAACCTTCTCAATCAACTGGACAAAGAACAATCGAGGTTAGAATCTATTCAGGCGACTCGGAAATCCTTGCCAGTGTATAAATTCAGGCAGCAACTATTGGATGCTATCAAAGAGAATCAAATACTTATAGTTGTAGGTGAGACAGGATCAGGTAAGACCACACAGCTTCCGCAGTACCTTGTGGAAGACGGTTATACCCAGAATGGCAATCTACAAATTGCGTGTACACAGCCAAGACGAGTTGCGGCTATGTCCGTAGCCGCGAGAGTGGCAGATGAAATGAATGTTATTCTGGGAAGAGAGGTAGGGTATTCCATTAGATTTGATGATAAAACTACTCCGGAGAAAACGATATTAAAATACATGACAGATGGTATGTTGTTAAGAGAGTTTTTGGTAGATCCTGAGCTCACTAAATATGCTTGCATTATGATTGACGAGGCACACGAAAGAACACTAGCTACTGATGTACTTCTGGGTCTGCTGAAAGATATTCTTCCGCACAGGAAAGATCTTAAATTGCTAATATCATCCGCAACTATAAATGCTGTCAAATTTTCAAAATTTTTTTACGATGCACCTATATTTAACGTTCCAGGAAGACGTTATCCAGTGGACATACACTATACCTTACAACCGGAGGCTAACTACCTCAATGCTGCAGTAACTACAATATTCCAAATACATACAACTCAAGCACTGCCCGGGGATATCTTAGTATTTTTGACAGGACAAGAAGAAATCGAAAATGCTCAGCAGAACATAGAAGAGATCGCTCATATTTTAGGGAACCGTATCAAACCAATGATGATCGCACCAATATACGCTAATTTACCCCAAGAACAGCAATCAAGAATTTTCCAGCCGACCCCGCCTGATTGTCGGAAAGTGGTCCTTGCAACAAACATTGCAGAAACTTCACTTACTATTGATGGCATAAAATTTGTTGTTGATCCAGGTTTTGTGAAAGAGAATTCCTATGTGCCATCAACTGGCATGTCACAACTACTGACAGTACCATGCTCTCGCGCATCGGTAGACCAGCGGGCTGGGCGTGCTGGGCGTGTAGGGCCCGGAAAGTGTTTTCGCCTATTTACTAAGTGGTCTTATTTCAATGAACTGGAGCCTTTACCAAAACCTGAGATTCTTCGGATAAACTTGTCACAGGTAGTGCTATTACTTCTTTCTCTCGGGATATCTGACCTGATCAATTTTCCTTTGTTGGACAAGCCCAGCATTCCAAGTTTGATGAAAGCATTGGAGAATCTTTATGTCCTTGGTGCATTAAATAGTAAGGGAAGCATAACAAGATTGGGAAGAATGATGTGCGAATTTCCTTGCGAGCCTCAGTTTGGGAAAGTGATGCATACGGCATCTACACATGATAAATGCAAAGGAGTGCTCGAGGATGTTGTCACCATAGTTGCTATGCTTCACGAAACCGCCTCCTTGTTTGCACACAACAAGAATGATAGCGCTCAAAAGACAGGGATAGTGGGTTCTGTCCAAAGCGACCATATGTTGTATTTAGAAACCTTCAACAGCTGGAGAGATATGGACTTTTCTAGATCTTGGTGTTTCGACCACAAAGTTCAGTACAAGACAATGATAAGGGCTAGGAATATCCGAGATCAACTGTGGAGATGCTGCGAAAAACTGGGATTAGTTGCACTCAACGAGATTGCTTCCAAGACAATTGCTCGAGAGGGAAATATCGAACCTCGCATTGTTCGTTGCTTCATAAGCGGGTTTCCTTCTAATGTGGCACAATTAGGTACCAATGGATACAGAACCACAGGAGAGCAAAGTGGAGGAGTAAACGTTACCGTTCATCCCAGCAGTGTGGTTTTTGAACTAATGCGGAAAGAAATGAAGAAGCCTACAAAATTCATCCTGTACCAACGCTTAGTTTTAACTTCCAAAGAATTTATGAGAGATTGCATGCCCATTGCAAGAGAGGAATGGCTACATGAAATGGTACCACATCTGTTCAAGTCTAGCAAGAAATGAGCGTTAGATATTTTAACAAGCTATATAAGATAGTGTCAAACAGTTGTCGAAACATTCGAATAAATTTCACCACGTGATTTGACCTGTTAGCTTTTATTGTAATGCAATATCGTCAGATTGCTGCGAACATTTTGAGAAATTGAATATATAATGGTTTCGTCTGGACCATTGGCAAGACTTCTTAACGTAGAAAAACAGTTACAATTTCGTAAAATGGCTACGACTACCAAGCACTATCCAGTTAAAATTGAGGCTGCACACACAGACTCTTCTCTAAGGTTTAACCACACATGTTTGCGTATCAAAGACCCTAAAAAAAGTGTTGAATTCTACAAGTCAAAGTTCGGCATGGAATTGCTCGGAAAGAGAGAGTTCCCAGAATCCAAGTTCGATTTATACTTTCTCTCTTTTCCAAAGGCCAATTTGCAAAAGAATGGGAATGGAGATATTGACGTTTTTAGAGAAAGTGGAATTTTGGAATTGACTCACAATTATGGAACTGAAAACAATCCCAATTTCAAGATTAACAACGGTAACGAGGAGCCACATCGTGGGTTTGGACACATATGTTTTACAGTTCCAGACGTCACCAGTACATGCGAATCTCTTGAAGCGAAAGGTGTTGCTTTCAAGAAGAAATTGAGCGACGGTAGACAGAAGGATATTGCCTTTGCCCTAGATCCTGATGGATATTGGATCGAACTAGTTCAGTACAACAGACCGGATTCTACAGAGAAAATCAATGAAGGCTACAAATTTAACCACACAATGGTTCGTGTTAAAGACGCCGAAAAATCACTTGAATTTTACCAAAATGTTTTGGGAATGAAGCTCCTGGATGTTAGCGAGCATGCTAACGCTAAATTCACCCTTTATTTTCTGGGCTACTCTAACGACAAAGCGAGATGGGCCCAAGAAGGTGTGTTAGAGTTAACTCACAACTGGGGAACCGAGAAGGATCCTAACTTCAAATACCATAACGGGAACGAAGAACCCCAAGGATATGGTCACATTTGCGTCAGCTTGGTAAATCCCGGTTTGCTCTGCAAAGAGATCGAAACAAAATACGGAGACAAGATCCAATGGGCAGTTAAGTTCAACCACGGCAAAATGAAGAACTTAGCTTTCATCAAAGATCCAGATGGATATTCTATCGAAGTTGTCCCTTACGGATTTTGAATGAAGATTAATTTCAATTGAAACTATGATTGTTTGTTCTATTCTCAATAGCCTATTTATTTCTATGTATTTTTCCTTTTGAGCAGTAAACACCATTATTCCTACCTATAACACTTCTACAAAGGAAAGGAAAATATCACTTCAAACACAGCTGAAAAGAGGCTCACTGGTTAATGTTGCCCTGAGCTCAAGGGGGCCTTTTAGTTAATAAGATTTTACAATGATCTACCTTTGAAACTGTCACTTTTCGACTTACCAAGACTTGCCGCTGAGAGGGAAAACAGAGATAAACAATACTAAATAAAGTGAGCAAAGAGAAAAAGGCAGCGACTACTCAAATTCTAAGATTCAGGAAATAGAAAAGTCGATTGAGACACGCTGCTAGGCTTCTATACGGTTTTCCGCTTTTCTCAGTGATTATCCGCCTATGGGAAAGCTTCACGGATCTTAAACAAACAAGCTGAAAACAAATAACTCCTGTAGTACGAAGCGAACTCATTGACCATCGAAACGTGATATCTTTTCCGAATAGATGTAACTGTTCGAACAGTGTCCTGGATGCTAGGCAATAATATCGAGTAACTACTACCACGTGATGATCTCGTACAGAGGAACATAAATCACGCAACACGATTGAAAATCGACGCATTTTAAAATGTCTCTCAGAATGTTCCGTGGAAGGCACCGTGGCCGTCACATGCGAAGTTCTCGTTAGGAGTGGAAGCTGAAGGCGTAGTGGAAGCTGGAATCCGCTGACAAGATCACCTGTGGAATCCCCTGTTGGCCTATCACCTCATCATTCTTTTATAAAAGACAAGTTAGAAGCGGAAGAAAAGAACCCCCGGCTCCTCCGAAGAACATACTAATTGATATGACTGTTGAAATCCCTCTAGTCAACGGTACCTCACAATATACCGTTGAAACGTATTCCAATGTTGCGTATCAGACAACTGTTGGTTTTTATGAGAAGTTTCTGCAATTAAAGAAATTGTTGGCTTCCTCCACGTTGACCCTATTCCACAATGATTCTGTTTCTCTACAGATTGTGTTGAAAGAAGATGCCAAAAAGCAAGAAGAGGCCGATGTGCGTTCGAAAGATATTATTGACTCCCATGATAACTCTGACTGGAGATCTCATGTTTCCGATTCTTTGGTGTTTAAGACCGCTGATGTTGATACACTCGTAGCTAACTTGCACGCCGCTTCCATTAGTGTTCAGGCTTATCCAACTGAGCTGTACCCTATGGAACTTTACGTCGTCGATCCCATGGGCAATGTTGTTGGTGTCACTAAAACAAAGAACGCCGTGAGTACTATGCCAACTGCCCCACCTGCTCCAAAGGGAACTTTCAGTTCGATTGCCCCATCTACTTCTCATTCTACTGTAGACTTATCTGCCGAGGTTGCTACTGAAAATGAGTATCCTTCGCTACCAAAGAAGAACGGTGGCGTGCAAAAAGCTATTGCTGTTATGACCTCTGGTGGTGACGCTCCTGGTATGAACGCTAACGTCCGTGCTATTGTCCGTACAGCCATTTTCAAAGGCTGTCGCCCTTTCGTAGTCATGGAAGGTTACGAAGGTCTAGTTCGTGGTGGCCCAGAATACATCAAGGAATTCACTTGGGAAGACGTTCGTGGGTGGTCTAGTGAAGGTGGTACCAACATTGGTACTGCTCGTTGTATGGAGTTTAGAGAGCGTGCTGGTAGACTTCTAGGTGCTCAACACTTAATTGAAGCTGGTGTCGATGCTTTAATTGTATGTGGTGGTGATGGTTCTCTAACTGGTGCCGATCTATTCAGATCAGAATGGCCTTCGTTGATTCAAGAATTAAGAGACAATAGGAGAATCTCTGATGAGCAATACGCTAGATACCAACACTTGAATATTTGTGGTACTGTGGGTTCCATTGATAATGATATGTCTACAACAGATGCTACCATTGGTGCTTACTCCTCACTTGATAGAATTTGCAAGGCTGTTGATTACATAGAGGCCACTGCTAACTCCCACTCAAGAGCTTTCGTTGTTGAGGTCATGGGTAGAAACTGTGGTTGGTTGGCCTTAATGGCGGGTATTGCTACTTCTGCTGACTACATCTTTATCCCAGAGAAGCCTGCTTCTTCTCGTGAATGGCAAGATCAAATGTGCGATATCGTTGCCAAACACAGAGCCAGAGGTAAGAGAACTACTATTGTCATTGTCGCAGAAGGTGCCATTGCAGCTGACTTGACTCCTATTTCTCCAAAGGATGTCCACAAGGTTTTGGTTGATAGATTAGGTTTGGACACAAGAGTTACTACTTTGGGTCACGTTCAGAGAGGTGGTACCGCCGTCGCTTTCGACCGTATCTTGGCTACTTTGCAAGGTGTTGAAGCTGTTAACGCAGTGCTAGAATCATCTCCAGACACTCCATCCCCACTTATTGCAATCAACGAAAATAAGATTGTTCGCAAGCCATTGGTCGAGTCCGTTAAGCTAACCAAGTCTGTCGCAGAAGCCATTCATTCGAAGGACTTTAAGAAGGCGATGGCTTTGAGAGATACTGAGTTCGTGGAACATTTGAAGAATTTCATGGCCATTAACTCTGCCGACCACAACGAGCCAACATTGAGTCACGATAAGAGACTCAAGATTGCTATTGTCAATATTGGTGCTCCAGCTGGTGGTATCAACTCTGCTGTGTACTCCATGGCTACTTACTGTATGTCACAGGGTCACAAGCCTTATGCTATCTGCAACGGTTGGTCCGGTTTGGCCAGACACGAAAGTATTCGTGCCTTAGACTGGCTATCAATGCTGGGCTGGCAAAGTCGTGGTGGTTCTGAAATTGGTACCAACAGAACAACTCCAGAAGAAGCCGATATTGGTATGGTAGCTTATTATTTCCAAAAGTACAAGTTTGATGGTCTTATCATCGTTGGTGGTTTCGAGGCTTTTGTATCTCTACATCAATTAGAAAGAGCCAGAGACAACTATCCCGCATTCAGAATCCCAATGGTTTTGATCCCAGCTACTCTATCTAACAATGTCCCAGGTACTGAATATTCCTTGGGTACTGACACTGCATTGAATGCTCTAATGGAGTACTGTGATGTCATCAAGCAATCTGCTTCGTCAACCAGAGGTAGAGCTTTCGTCGTTGATGTTCAAGGTGGTAACTCTGGGTTCTTGGCTACCAACGCCGGATTGGCCGTCGGTGCTCAAGTTTCTTATGTTCCAGAGGAAGGTATTTCTCTAGAACAATTGTCTCAAGACATTGAAGGTCTAGGTGAATCATTCGACAAGGCTAAGGGTAGAGGTAGATTCGGTAAGTTGATCTTGAAGTCTAAGAACGCTTCTAAGGTATTTACCACAGACGTTTTGGCTAATGTTATCACTGCCGAAGCCAACGGTAAATTTGACGCTAAATCAGCTATTCCAGGTCACGTACAACAAGGTGGTTTGCCATCACCAATTGACAGAACAAGGGGTACCAGACTAGCCATCAGAGCTGTGGGTTTCATCGAAGCTAACCAAGAGGCTATCCGTAAAGCTCGTGCCGACGATGACGAATTCGATCCTGACGACACCGTTATTTCAGACACTGCTGCTGTATTGGGAATTAAGGGTTCTCATGTCAAGTTCACTTCGATCAGACAATTGTACGATTTCGAAACCGAGGTGGGCAAGAGAATGCCAAAGGTTATCCACTGGGAGAGCACGAGGGCCATCGCTGACCACTTAGTAGGTAGAAAGAAGGTGGAAACTGACTAATGCGACTTTGTTTGTTTCTGGAGATGACTGCATTAAAATTGGAATGTACGATATAGACTGATTTATCTCTTTTATGAATGCTTTGTATACTTAATGATGTCTTATAGCAAATTTACGACTCTAACTGAAATTTACGCATGTAAACTTTGTTCATATCTGGTTGCACTACAATGAGATTCGCATAACTTATGTAGAAGGGCCCGCTTGACGGTATTATCGCAACGACAAACTACTTGAATGAGATAATCCTACATAAATTCATTGTTTATTCATAGGTTTTGAAGAGTAGAATTACCTTACGATCACGGCCAATCACAGCAACAAGAGAAAAGTTCATACAGGATCAAACAGTTCACACTCTCCTTTAATTTTGAACTGTGTTCAGTCTATTTAGTTTTTCAATTTTTCAGCAAGGAAAACAAAGTAAAATTTAGACGATAACAAATAATCATTGCAACTAGAGAATTTTGTTTAACATACGACAAGGGATGGAGCCAGTCCAAATTACTACTAACGGAAGTAGTGGCCTACTACAAAATCCGAAAAAGGAACGTTCAACTGGTTCTCGTTCCTCCAGGAAGAAACCGCAATCGCCTTTCAAGAGCATTAAGAACACCTTTTTGCTGCGAGGCACAAAGAGTAAAAGGGCAGAACCTGAAGTTCAGAAGATAACAGATGCAAGTACCCCGAAAATACGAAAGGAAATACCCAAGGGAGTTGTCAGGGGCACTGAAAAGGATAGAAAAAACCAAAGGCTTTCAGCTCAGAGAGTAACCTTGTTCAAATATGATCATGTGAAGGTGATGAATTTTGCTATGCCTAAACAAAGAAGTAGTTCCGAGTCATCGACATCCACCTTAAACTCCCAGTCTAGTGTAGTAAGGCGTGTGAACACACAGGAAGAAGTTATTAATAAAAATTCCAAAAGATCTACCTGCCTTATTTCTGATGGTCCCCTGGAAATATATCAAATCATCACTCAAAATATAAATGCCCCTCCACAAAAAATGACCTACCTATGCCTGGGCCGCAAAGGTAACATTATACATCCAATCCTACCGAAATTGCAAATAACGAAACTCGATTGCACGCAATTGAAGTTTTTAGTCCTACTCTACAACCCAGAGAGATACTGGGAGATTGAATTTCTACATCCTAATGAAGGGGTTGAGTCGCTTTGGCAAACCAATGAAGATTTTGAAGCAGTGATCAAAACAATTTGCCAATATAGTAATGACGGTGGTAACGAAGACATAAGTGATGAAGGTGAACAGAAGGACGAAACCGATTTAGAGTATCTCCTAGATGATTGCATCACGCACTCAGATGAAGAAAGCACACTTGATGATGCCAGTGTTAAGCCAAGCCAGGAAGAACTGATAAGTGTAGCTTTTAAGAGAGCGCTAAAAAATATCACTATGCATGAAGACAAAGAGACAGATGTTCCTCTTATTAAGAGATATAGCTCCTGTTACGGTATATCATCTCCAGCATTGAGTCAGAAGCAAAATAGGAGATCCATTTCAGCTCCTTTCGAATTCTCACCTCGGGTAGCAATGTCACGACAAAAAGAAGCGTTAATGTTCAATGGGGGTTGGATGGATATTAACTTTGATGACATATATAAAAAGAGTCGATAGCTATCTAAAATAGAGCGATGGCGGGTCCTTCGCGTTTCAGTTAATTGATAATGATATTTGTGTAAAACGGAATACTTTGTATCGAGGAGAACCCTTGAAATTTCGTTACGATGAAATGGTACATAAAGTTAAAGAAGATGAGATTAACTGAGCTATAGACAAGACTGTTTTCTAAGTACATGTGCTTAGATCATCACACTACGAAGTTTTTGGCATCTTAAATTTGAGGAGCAGCTTGCAATGGGTTACCG